>NW_004624800.1:5289470-5465657 GCF_000247695.1 Heterocephalus glaber | reverse complement strand
CGGCGCAGTGTGGCTCCGGCGCCGCGCCGCCGCGCTCATAAGGAGGGAGGGGCGGGCCGGGGGTGTCGCCCTCCGGACTCATCCATCTTCCTCAAATTACGCTTCACTTCCTCCCTCCGCCCGCCGCTGCCGCCGCCGTCGCCGCCGCCGCCGCGCCCGGCTCGCGCTCCCTGCACGCAGCGGTTCCCAGCGCCTGGCCGCGGCCCGGGACCCCGCCCGCCCCCCGCGGCCCAACCAACTATTATTAATGGAGATTGATGAGGCCGGACTCGCCGCTTTGTGAAAGTTTGCGGCCGGCCGGCGAGGAGGCGGCGGCAGCTGCTGGGCCGGTCCCCTCCCCGCACCCGCACCCAGCCCGCCCCCAGCTCGACCCAACGGCCCGGCTCGCCGGACGAGGACCGGACGGCTCAGCCCGGAGCCCGGCCCCGTCCCCGCCCCGCCCCGCTCTCCGTGGGACCGCGCCGCCCCCCGCGTGCATCCCCGGCCGGAGCGAACACACGGCGCGGACCCCGGGAGCCCGGGCGCGGCGGCAGGGGGCGCGCTCGGGCCGGGAGGCAGCCTAGGCCAGGGTCCGGGCCTCTTCCTCCCCTGTGGAGGAGTCTTCCACCGATTGTGCTCTTCCTTGGCCTCTATTCTCTTGGCATCCGCCCGTCCCCTCCTCAGGGGCCAACTTCCCTCAACCTCTTCCTCTGAGCCCTGCGGGGTTATTTCCTCGAGTAGCGCCCTACCACGCACTTACCATTCCTCCACCTCGCCCCCTTCTCCTCTCTCCCATCCTTTACCATCGTTTCCTTCCTCTCCCGCTTCTCCCCCTTCCAGCCTTCGTTTTCATTCCGATTCCTCTTACTTGAGTAGCTTTTCCCCATCTCTCATCCCTATCTCAGTCCGTCTTACTGTTTTATTGTTGTTGTTGTTTTCTCATTCCTTGTCTTTATCTCCTGTCTGTCTGTCTGTCTCATCTCCCTCCCTCCCTCTCTCCCTCTCTCCTGCTATTAATTTCCCTGATTGGCTCCGGCTCCGGCGCCGCTGATGAGCCCTATTCATTCCCGGGCCTGACACTCTCGACCTGCCCTGGCTGATTGCTGGGGGCTGGCCCCAGGAGTGCTGATGAGCCGCGAGGGTCAGCAACGCTAATTATCCGCTAATTGCGGATGACTCTGCTCACCTCCCCCATTCTCAGATACGGAAATGGTGGCTCCTTTTATGGTCCCTCTCCTGATTCCCAGCAGTGGAGTTGTCAATCTAGAGGCAAAAGTCACAGGGACTTTGGCTCCATAGGCAGCTCAGGTCAGTGGGTAAAAGAGGCTTCAGTCGGGGAAGTTGACAGCAGAGAGAGACCCCAGCATTAGCACATAGAGCCAGCCTGGCCAAAGCCAGCATCACTGGGTCACTTGCAAACTGTCATTCAGCTGGGGCCAGGGGGAGCAGCGCTGGTAAAATGAAGAATAGCAAAACCAGGCGAGTTTAGGAAGAGACACATTAGGTAGGACAAGCGATTTGGTCCAGGTAAGGAGGAAAGCTTGTACCAAAGAGCCCAGAGCTGCCCACTGGGACAGAGCAGAGCAGGAAGGGCCCAGAGTCTCTGACATTGGTTCCAATCAGGAGCGTTGGTCTTGTGAACACAGTCATCTGGCTGATGGACTTAAAATCAGTGCCCTGGAAGACACAGTCAACAGGATGGCACCGAGGGAGAGGACAGGGCTCAAGAAGGGCCCTTTCTTGCGTTTTTCCTCGACTGAGAAGTGAATGGAAAAGTGTCATTTCTGTGCAGTCCTGAGCTACCTTGAGCTCTATGTTAAACTCAGAGAAACTTCTAAGGGATGGGTCTGGAGAAATAAGTCACCGTGGAGAAAGAAGAGGTCCTTCTGTTTAGTTCTGGGAACCCCTATTTCACGACTAAAGTGGGAGGATAAATTCTGTCTAAATACAGTCTTCAGAACAACTCTGTGAAATCAACCGTGTATTTC
Organism: Heterocephalus glaber; assembly: GCF_000247695.1. The sequence continues at coordinate 5,463,690 of NW_004624800.1, read as the reverse complement.
CCCGAACATCAGTTCGGAAGACCAGACTTCAGAAGTGTGTTGTACTGGGCTGGGGATTTAGCTCAGTGGTTCTGCCACCTGCCTTGCAAGCACAAGGACCCAAGTTCGATCTCCGGTACCAAAAAAAAAAAAAAAAAAAAAAGATGCGTGTTGTACTAAGAAAGTGAGGGGTCAAGTACTTGGTGTGATGGTTTTACAGGGTTGGCTACATAATAGAGGCTTATTGACTTGAGAAATTATGGAGGGAACTTCAGGCTACAATTACTGCAATTAAAGCTGTATGTGCAGTTTCCAAACCAATCAAATAACTCATAAAGAAGAGCCATTTTTAAAAGTAATTGCATTCATTTTTTTGCATAGGTAATAAAATCAGATCATAGAAAATTCCAAAAGCTCAAAAGGATATATATATTGAAATTGCCCTCCTGCCAGTCTCACCAGTAAAAGGCCACTTAAGCCTGTCACTCTGGTGGTACAGAAGGGACACTTCGTTGTCAAGGGTAAAGAGCCTCTGATCTTAAAGATGTCACTTAGCTCATGGCAAGAGCTATTGTTCACAACTATATGAGGAAATAGACTCTTTGCTCAGGCAGGCAAAGAGAGTCCAGGTTTATAGCCTGGTGCCAACACAACCCAGTGGGCCACCAGCTCTGAGCTGAGCTGTGAGACCATGAGGATTTGGTATTGATCTGGTGTGGCTCATACTTGTGAGACCCTGTCTTCTATACTGTGTGTTCTAACCTATTTGTATTTTCAATCTGTTCCCTCGCCGTGCTGGGGCCATGAAGTGTGACTTCTTCGCAGTTCTGGACACTCACTCAGTAGCTAGCATCACCTGCTTAGGGGCAACTTCTGCGGCCACTTCTTTTCGCTGCCCTTTCATCTAGTGTGGAACGGAGGCTACATAGCAAATGTAAAAGCCACTACTGGAAGTAAAGAGCCTGCCCCTCTCAGTGCAGAGGGGCCTTGGCCCCTCTTCAGCTTCTCCATGTGTGCGAGACAGTGACTGTTTTCTTCTCTGTGCAGCCAGCCACAAGACAAGGATCACGTGAACATGAGGAAACGCCGTTCAAAATGAGCTCTTACTGCCGTGAAAAGGCAAGGGTAGAGTGGTCCGGAATGGAAGGACTCATCTTACAAATCAGCAGCTCCCCCAGCACGACCATCAGTACCAAGGACAGATGCTGTGGCTCGCACATTCCTTACCCGCAGGAAACTCCGGTTTTCCTACTGGATCCTGAGCAGTACTCATGTCCTTGTAGAACCTCATCATCTGCCCTCTCCAGGCACTGGGGTCCCCGCTAGGACGCTAAGAAGGAGCAAAATGTTCTGAAGTCAAAGCCAACAGGTCTACATCTCGGCCTCACTCATTGGCTGGAGAGAGTCCCCGACCAGTGGGCAGCACTGGGCTCTGTGCGCGGGTCCCCTCTGGTGGCAGCAGCGTGAGACTGCAGTCACCGCGAGGGAAGCGTGGGGTGCTACAGCGCCCCCTGGTGTTAGGCAAGAGTCGCGCGCAGGGCAAAGGAACGCGACCAAGCGAGCGAGCCAAGCTCTGGGTGCTTCTCTGTGAATGCACCAGTTGGGCAGAGCGGGGTGGGGATTGGACACGAGTGTCTTAAAGTGTGTGTGTGGGTAGGCTCCTGCATTTTTGCTGTGCCCAGGTCCTCGGACCCCGTGGATCTGTCGCCCTGCATGCGTGCTGTGTGAGCCCACGTTTGCACACGCGAGTAGGCTGTTGGTAGAGAGGTCCGCGCCTCCAGTGCAGGGCGGAGTCCTCACGGAGGCGTGAAATTGGTTTGGAGCAAACACATTATGGAAAGCAATTACCGGGGAGAGGTTCTGGGCCTGCGGGACCGACAGCCAGGAGGCTGGGGAGGAAGCTCCCTGGCTTGCCAGTGTCTCCTGTCTGACCCCAGAGGGGACCTTCCTGGCATCCCCTTGGCAAGGGACAGTGCTAGGCACGGCCTCCACATAGTGACCACTGCTCCACCGCCTTTCTTTCCCTCCCCACTCAGCCAAGCCCTCCCACACCCAACCCCCTCCCCTCTCATCACTGGAGAGCAGGCACCATGCCCCCCTACCCCACTCCTTGCCTTCCTCTTTGCCCTCAGTCCCTGTGCCCACAGTTGTTTTGCCTTCTGTTCATTGCTCCTTATGTTGTGATTAATTCCCACACTGTTCCTGGGATCGATGGAGAATTCACTGAGGGCAAGAACATGTCTCATGCACAGCCCTATGTCTAGTACCTAACACCTGGGGCTCAGGAAGCAGAGAATGAGCAAGAGTGGATGGACTTGTAGGTGCCGGGGATTTAGCTCAGTGGTTCCGCCATCTGCCTCACAAGTGCAAGGTCCCGAGTTTGATCCCTGGTACCAAAAAAAAAAAAAAAAGTGGATGGACTGAGCCGGGTGTGGTGGTGAACCCCTGTAAACCCAGCACTCAGTAGGCTTGAGACAGGAGAATCGCAAGTTTGAGGCCTGTGTAGGGTACATAGTGAGTTGAAGTCCAGCCTGGACTACGTGTCGCGGCCCTGTCACAAAAAAACAAAACAGGAAAACAGTGGATGGACTAAAATAGAATTTCCATCAAAAGTCATAAGCAGAACCCTCAGGAAAGTTGTTTCCTGAGAGTCAGGTCGGACCTCTTAGAACAGAACCTCTTGAACATCTTTTACAGCCAGTGAACCCCATTTATTCACCCCTCTGCACTGCGAGCCCTCTGTGATGTCTGTCAGGCAGCTCCGGCTTAGCAGAGCCAGCAGAGCCCTTTTGATTCCTGGTGCTGCTGTCCCCACCTCAGGAATTAGCACCATCATCTACCAGCTGTTTAAGCCCAAAAGACAGGGAGGCCTCCAGCCCCATGTCTGCTCCATTAGTGAGTCCCAGCCATCCCCCCAAAAGATATGGGGTGTCCCTTGCCCAGCTGGCAGGGGGTCATAAGGCACAAGCACCCCCTGCCCCTCAGTGGTCCTTTACAGTCCCAGGGTAGCAGGGATGCAAGTCCCCCGGCTTCATGCCTCCCCCCACCTGGATGGGGAGGGGTTGACTCTCCCCTCTGTCTGAGCTCAGACCCCCTGGACATGCACCCCTGCTTGGCAGGAAGGGCAGGTCCTCCCTGTCCCCTGTCCTCCCCACTCCCCAGCTTCCCTCACACACCTTCCCTACTCCCAGTCCATCCTAAGTGACCCTAAGGCCCTCTTCTGGCCCCGGTCAAGTTCCATCAGTTCCCATAAAAAACCCCAAATCTCGCTTACTACTTAGAACCTCATTCCTTGCTTGAAATGGTACAGTCACCTCCCAACTATTTTCCCTGATTCTCTGTGGCCTCCTCTACTCCAAGCCACTCAGCAGCCAGCCAAAGTGACTTTTTTTCTTTTTGGTGGTACCAGGGATTACTGGGGGTCCTGCACTTTTTTTGGAGACAGGGCCTCAATAAATTGCTCAGGTGGACTCAAAATGGCGATCCTCCTGCCTCAGCCTCTGAGAATGCTGGGATCACAGGCAGGTGCCACAATGCCAACTCAAAGTGATCTTCTAAGACCTCTGTCCGCTCAGGGAGCTCTCCTGCTCTTCCTCACTCTACCCACAGGTCTGGTTCCTTGTCATCAGACCTGAGGTTAAATGTCACCTCCTTAATGAGTGCGTTTCCCTGTCACCTACTAAAATAGTTCCTAGGCTACTCTCCCGTCACCCTCTATGTCCCCCTAGGCTTCTCCGGTGTGATACCTGCTCCTGTCTGCTCGGCGGAGGGCAAGGCTGGGTCCCCCCAACCCCACGCCTGTGGGGCCTGGAACTTAGGCGTGCAAGGAGCAAACTGGCCCTGTGTCTCCACCTTGGGGCGGTCCAGAACCCGAACCTGAAGCCCAGGAGGGCTGGTCGATCCAGGATACGTGAGGGCTGGCTCACTTCCTGGGCAGCTCACTTCCGCTTGTCCTCAAAGTCCCGGGCTTCAAACTCAGATTATCTCTGCAAACTGTTCTCTCACCCAGGCCACGCCCCTCCGAGCAGGCCAAGCCCTTCCATTGGACCCTGCTCCGACCAGGCTTTGCCCTTCCGTCAGGCCACGCCCCCATCCCGCCCCCACAGCAGTTGGAGGGAAAAGTTGCGCGCTTCAGGGCATGCGCATTTCGGAGCCCGGAACTGTCCGAGGACCCTTGACATCACGGATCACAGTACACTTGATTGGCTGCTCTGTGGCTCCCGGACAGGCCCTCCTCCCTCTTTTACTACCCTGTCCCCTCTGCACCACCTACCCGGCAGGCATTTGCCAATACATTCTTGGTGACAATTCGTTATCTCATGGGACGAGAAGTGGGACAGGTCGGCCTGGGCCTTCTTCCGTAGCTGGTGGGTGAGAAAGGGAGAAAGGGGACCTGGCACATGGGGTGGATCTGGCAACCCGGGAATGTCCATCCTGACGGCCCTGCCAGGGCGTCGGCCTAAGCAAGTCTTGTTGGAGGAGGCACCAAAGAGCCTGGAGATTTTAATGTGCACACAGAGTTTGCACAGACTAGAGGGGCCCCCCCGGCGAGCCCCAAGAGGATGATGTCACTTGCTCTTGGTCATCAGAGGTCACCTGGCCGCTGTGAAGTGTCTACCTCTCTCAGGTGGGGATCGGAGCACCTCCGTGGAGATGGATCTGCTGCCACCTGGGCCACCTGCTGCAGGCTGGGGCATATGCTTCAGGCCCCCACAGGCGGTGCACGTCTGGAACAAGATGTGTGGCTTCCGAGTGTCCACTGGCCCTGGGGGACCTGCTTCAGGTCAGGGCCCGCCCCAACCCCTCTGCTGCCTCCTGCCCATCCCCAGAGCCCAGCGCTCTCACCTAGTACAGCACATCCTCGAACTCGAGCTGCAGGTAGCGGAGTAGGCGGGGCGGCAGGGGCAGGCGGGGCAGGGTGAGAGGCAGGCAGCCTGCTAGGTGCGCACGCAGCGTACAGCGGCTCAGGTGCTGCAGGGATCGCGGCTGTCTCACCAGGGCAAAGAGCGAGGAGTAGAAGCGCTGGTGCTTCTGGGGGCAGAAGGAGGGCTCAGCAAGGCTCATCCATGGGAGGTGGTAGGGTGGCTAGCAGGGCATCTCCCAGAGCCTCTTAGAGTGAATTCTGTGCCATTTCCTCTGGGGAGGGAGCGGGTCCCTGGGTTGTTTCTCTGGGGGACCAATAGGGCTGCCCTTTAAGGGACAGGAATCTCTCAGGGCCAGGCTGAAGTCTGACCTGCAGCATTTCAGGAGGTATCAGGCCCACTGCCTCCTCGGGAAGCCTCACGACACTGTAGGTGTTCATCAGGACCTCGATGGTCCTTGGGGACGAGCACCAGCGCTCCAGCACCTGGAGGAGGCAGAGATGTGTCAGCCCTGCTTTGTAGGCGCATGCAGGGCTACCAGACAGCTGCTGGGGGGTGGATTTTGTTCCTCAAAAAGGGTAAACAGAAACTCAGTGGTGCTGCTGTCTGCCTCATAAGTGCAAGGCCCTGAGTTCTATCCCCCATAACAACAACAAAAAAGATAAACGGAAGTCCTAACCCTGGTACCTAGGAATGTGACCTCAATTGGAAACAGGGTCTTTGCAGATGTAATGGAGTCAGAGTGAGATCTTTAGGGCCTAATCTCATCCTTATAAAATGGAGGCACAGACACACACACACAGAGAAGGCCATATGACCACAAAGGCAGGCAGTAGAGTGACACCACGGACTGTGGCAACCATGAGGAGCTAGGAAGAGATGGTATAGCACATCAGGGACCCACCCTATTGACACCTCCCTTCTGTTACTCTGAGTCACCGGGTGACTTAGTGGTGCTTAGTGGTGGTGGCTCCAGGAAACTGATACAACACTAACACTTCTTTTTCTTCTTTGGTGGGAGGTGCCAGGGATGAGCTATACCCCCAACCCCATAGCTACCACATCTGATATGCACAGCATATGCCAGATGCTTCTCTTAGGACTCTGCACAGATGAACTCTTGGTTCTCATCCCTACAAGGTATAGACTGTTATTGTCTAAATTTTATAGACAAGAGAAACTGAAGCACAGAAAGGTAACTTGCTCAGGTTGTCTTTCCAGCAGTCTAAGCCGTCACAGGGCTTCTTGCCCTTAACTACTACACCATTCTGCTCCCCCATCTACCTCCACAGGGCTGTGAGTTAGCTTTTCTGCTGGCTGGAAAGGGCTCCTGGACCTGCAGCTGAGCTCCTGAGCAGATAACCAATCAATGTATAAAGCAGAATCTACCCAGTTCAGAGTGAGGGCTAGAGACAGCTGCAGGAGGGGCAGGGTGGCAAGGAAGGAGCACAGAGGGGCTTGGACTCTGAGGGCACTGAGGGAGGAGGGAGGACAAGCAGAGGCCGGATGCCCATGGAAGCAGTGCGGGGTTCTCAAGGACAGGGATGGAATTGGAGCCAGACTCATTCTCATTGAAGCCATCTCCTGCAGGCCTCCTGTGTGCCCAGTGTGGGGTTGAGGGCACTTCCTAGATGGGGTGGTCTCTGAGGCGGCAAGGCCTGTAGCGAGGGCAGCCCAGGGAGGGTGGTCAGAAAGGCAGCCGTGTCCCTTGTGGGTGCCGTAGTGTCCATGTGATGCCCACCCATGCCTCCTCTTGTTGGACCTCATTCAAGAGGCAGTGGCCTTGGGCCCTGTGTGGATCTGAATCAGCCAAGAGGTATTACACACCCCAAACATCCCTGCCTACAACGTCACTGGCTTGGACCCCTGCCTCCACAGGGCATGCTGGGGGCACTGGGAGCAGGTGAGAGACCAGGCCTTGTCTAGGGCACAGGGGGCCCTGGAGCAAGCGCTCCACACACCCAGGCCCCTGCTTCTTCATCTGCCCCTACACGGTGCTCATCAGAGTGGGCCAAGCCTGGTCTTCTAGCCATGTCTGATGTTCCTTTTAATGGAGATGCCTGGCTGATCACCACGCCCACCACGTTCCTTTGGAGTAACCTGGGCCAACATGGACTGAGCACTAGCTGTAGGCAGGGCTGTGTCCAAAGGCTTCATGCTTAACCCCACTGCTCACGCCAGCCCTGTGAAGCTGGCAAACTGTCCTATCTCTGTGTGCAGATGAGGACATGGGACCAGAGAGAGTGAGCAACTCGCTGGGTCACACAGGTATCGTGCCTGGTTGCTTTCCCACTAGGGAAAAGATAGTGGGCACTTTGCTCTGCTGGTCTCTCTGTCCCTGAAGACAGGCTGAGGAGACAGGAGTGGGGTCTGGGAAATCCGCTCGCAGTGCCAAGTCCTCCTCCTGCCCCGCCTGGCAGGGAAATCATTAGCTGTCAGAGCCACCGTCAGATTACAGGGAATTGCTCGTCTCCTAATTATCTGGTGTTAATAGGAGATTAATTAGTGTTAATTGTTGATTTTCTTGTATTTTCCCAAAGGGGAGACCAATCTGCCGAACTCTCGGGCTGTTTAATTATTTGGTCTTGCTTAGGAATCCAGACAGATGCTTCTAGGTCTGTGGGCAAAGGGGAGAGGCAGGGACAGCAGGGGTGGCCCAGAGCAGGGAGGGGGGGTGGGGCGAGACCCCAGCAGGGCCAGAGGGGACCTCCCACAGTCTGCCACGCTCCAGAAGGTCGGTTCTGTCTCTTTGGTCTCTTGGAGAATCAGAATGAGTGTCCCCACCCCAGCCTCCAGGCCCAACACTGCAGGGGTCCAGGCCCCCCACCAGGGACTCTGCTGCACCGGGCTTCTGTTGAACTCACTTTGGGGAAATGAACTTAAAGTAAGATATAAATTGAAAACTGACAGTGAAAGGCGTTTTTCACAGCCACCAGGATGGCGGCAGCTGGTCCAGGGACGTGTCTTGCTATGCATTGAGAAAGCGGGATCCATCCCTTCGCAGATGCTCAGGAGCCCTGGGAAAGGGGCTCACACTCCACCCTGGGGGGTCTTGCCCATGTCCAGCATACCCCTCATGTACTCGGTCCTGCTGCCACTTGGAGCACCTCAGGTGCCATGTCCTTCAGTGCCTGCCCCTGTGGAAACCTGCAGCCCTCACTGCCGCCCGTATTCGTCCTGCCTGTTCTGTCATTTGGATCCTTTATAATCCACTGTCGTCACATGCATGTGACACCCACGCAGTCCACTCATGTGAACACGTGTGTATGCATGCACATTCATGCACACACGTGTACACACATGCACACACACACTTTGTTATTCTGAGTCCTGGTCTTTACCACTCCTGGGTTTTGCTTACCTGTTGAAGAAAAGATGGGAGGAACTAACCTGTGTCCCCACGTGGTCCACACTGCACAGCAAAGCCAGCTGTAGCACAGGCCTTGGTGTCCCCGCGCCCTCCCCACTGTGGCCCCTCCCTGCCCACACCCCTGTACCTTGGGCAGGGCCCCCGGCCACACTCGGACAGCACCGTGGTTGAGCAAAGCCCGCACCACATGCTCTGGGGTCTGGGCCAGGGCTGCAGCCGGGCCCTGCAGAGCGCAGTGCAGGGCCGTGTGTCCCCCATAGTCCATGGCATTGGCACTGACGCCACAGGACAGCAACAGCTCCACCACGGCCACATGGCCTCGGCGACAGGCAAGGTGCAGGGGTCGCTGCCTGTCCTGGTCGGCGGCATCGGCGTCGGCTCCAGCGGAGAGCAGCAAGTGGCACAGCTGGAAACAGCGGGCTGAGGTGGCCTCAGCATCAGCAGAGGATTGGCAGCGAGTGTCACAGGCAGCCAGCAGCGGCGTCCAGCCTTCGGCATTGCGGGCATCTGGACACGCACCCCGTCTTAACAGCAGGTCTGCCAGCTCCACGTGGCCAAGCCGGGCAGCCGTGTGCAAGGGGGTCTCCTCTTCCTCCTCAGACCGCCCATCCACTTGCGCTCCGAACCTCAGCAGCAGGTCCGCACACCTAGGAAGGGCAAGGTGGCAGTGGAGGAACTTGGGCCCGGGTCCCACTTGGCTGCTGCTCTGAGCACAGCAAACCATCCCTGGCCATCCCAGCACTGTTCATTTTGCAGGATGAACAGTGGCCTTTTTATTTGTCTATTTATTGTGTTTGTTTTTTGGTTTTTTGAGACAGGGCCTCAGTATGTAGCCCCGTTTGGCCCTAAACTCATAGTAATCCTCCTGCCTCAGCCTCCCAAGTACTGGGATTATAGACAAGTGCCACCACACCTGGTTTAATGGCCTTTTTAAAGCCCAAATACTTTCTGCAGGAATCATCCACTGCCTCTTCTATGGGAACCAAGGTCATGAGGAGTTGTCACATGGTCAGCGCTGCGTCCTTCTCCAGGCCTTGCCACGGTCCCACGGGAGACTCATGACTCACGCCACAGAGGACACTGAGGCTGGTAGGGCTGTTAGGTCATTAGCAGGTTCACACAGCTAATGACAGGTACAGCTGGCTTTCGGGGCCGGGGCCACAGGGCATCTGCATGCTGGGATATGAGGAGGGAGCTCGGCTTGGGGCTGGAAGTGGACAAAGGAGATGGGGCCGGGGACGCCCCAAACCAAGACCCAAAGCAGCAGGCTTGCTCCAAGGTGGCAGTGAGGGAAGGTGTGCAGGCTGGTGACAAGCACCTGGGCTCACGGTGTGTGCGCACCAAGGCACCAGTGGCCTCTTCTGGCTCTGGTCCCCATGTGTATAAAATGGGGAGAGTGAATAGTAACAGGACCACATGAGGGGTTTGGGGGGATGGAACCCAGGACATTTGCACTGAGCTACGGGCTCAGCCTTTTTTTTTTTTTTTAATTAACTTGAGACAGGGTCTTGCTAAGTTGCCCAGGCTAAGCTTGAACTTGTGATCCTCCTGCTTCAGCCTCCCAGAGTGCTGAGATTATAGGTGTGTGCCACTGCACCCAGCTCATAATAATTTTAAAAATACATTTGTATATTAATAAAGGAAGGAATGATTACTACTGGGCTGAAATGTGGCCAGAACTAAGAAGATGGGGTTCTATGGGCCAGTGTTGTCTGATAGGCATGGTGCAAGTGGGTGCTAACCTCTGGCAGTGTGGCCAGTGCAAGTGGAAATGTGCCCTCAGTGTTAAACACACCAGTGTGGGAGACTCAATATACAAAAAGAAGGCAAAAAGCTCATTAATTTTTATATTAATTACATGTTGAAATGATCAACATTTTGAAAATATCATGTTACATAAAATATATTAAAATGAATATCACCTGTTTCTTAGATATTTGTACACCTAATGTCATAGAAGCATTATCTACAACAGCCAAAATGTGGAAGCAACCCAAGTGCCTATCAATGGATGAATGGATAAACAAAGTGTGGTATCTACAGACAATAGAATAGCATGCAGCCCCGAAAAGGAAAGGAATTCCAACACCTGCCATTGTGTGGATGAACCCCGAGGACATTATACTAAGTAGAAGAAACCAGGCATGAAAAGACAAATACTGCACATTTCCACTTAGATGAGGTCCCTAGAGTGGTCAAATTTATAGAGACAGAAAGTAGAGGGCTGGGGATTTAGCTCAGTGGTTCTGGTGCCTGCCTTGCAAGCGCAAGGTCCTGAGTTCGATCCCCAGTACCAAAAAAAAAGTAGGATAGTGGTTGCCAGGGGGAAGGGAAGTTACTATTTAATGGGTACAGAGCTCAATTGTACAATTTAAAATGGTTTAAATGATCAATTTTGTTATGCATATTTTATAATTTTAAAAATCAACTTTACCTATTTATTCCTTTTCTTTTTTCCAGTACTTGGGACAGAACCCAACGTATTATGAGTTATACCTATTATGATTGTTTTAAATTTTGAGACAGGGTCTCGATAAATTGCCCAGGTTGGGCTCAAACTTGCAATCCTCCTGCCTCAGCTTCCTAAGTAGCTGGGATTACACAGGTGGCCGGCTCTCTTTCATGTTTTGATTGGGCTACTGGAAAGTTTTCAACTGTGTCCATGGTTCACGTTAGATTTCTATTGGCCTGGGGTTGGTATGGAGCACACCTTCAGCTGTAACCTCATTAAGCCCTTGGTGTCCTCTGGAGGTGGCTCAGGTTAACATGAGGGACAAGGTCCATGGGGGAGCCCCAAGGATGGACAACGTGGTGCTTTTCAAGGGTAACATGTGGAACTGGGCAGATGTGGCATCAGGGAAGACAGGGACTTTGGTGCGTAGTTTGTTCATAGATTTGCCAGGGCTGCCTTTGTCTAGATTCTGTGTTCACTAAAGTATGTGAAGAGGGGACTCATCCTCCCAGTTCCTTAAACATACATCGGAATTGTTTAGGTCACTGCAGAGGACTATGCCTCACAGTAAATAACACCTGGTCACCTGTGGGTAGAGCCATCAGTTTCTTGTGGGAGTGCACACCTGCCTGCCCACAGGGGACAACAACAGGGCCTCGGTGGCACCTCTGCCTTTTCCAGGGTCTGGGTCACTGGACAGCAAGCTCCCTGAGGGCAATACTGTGACTTAGCTGCTACTGCGCTTAGTACGGCCTCTGGGACATTGGGGAAGCTCAGAAAGGATGAAGGTCTCACAGCATTACCACCAGGCATGATGATCTCCCTAGGGCAGGCCACGAAGCTGGACCCTGCCACAGCCCTCTGACCCCCCCCACCCCGGGCAACTAGAAAACTGTCCCAAGTCCAGGCACCAAGTGTGGGGTGCTGACGGATGGGGAGTAATTGCTACCCAGCTCCTCTACCCCAGCCCCTCAAGCCTGGTGCTCCCCAACCTCACTGCCCCCGCCCTCACTGAGCAGTCTCCTCGCCTCCCCCAAGAGGGGCCTGGGGGGGGGAGGGGTCACTCACTGGAGGGTGCCAGGTCCCCGGCAAAGATGCAGGGGACGTTTCCCGTCCTGGTCAGGGAGGTTGGGGTCAGCACCTGCCACCAGCAGCACGTGGACACAGGCAGTGTGACCCGCGGCACAGGCCTCATGCAGGGCCGTGCGGCCCCCCGGGGCGCTGTCTGGCTGTGCCCGGCGCCGCAGCAGCAGCTGCAGAACCTCCGTGTGGCCGCGGCTGGCGGCCACGTGCAGTGGGGTGGTCAGCTCCTCCTGGTACGTCAGGGACCAGAGTCCTAGGGAGAGGGCCACACAGTCCTCAGATCCCGAGGGAGGAGCGGGTAGAGGGAGCCCAGTGCTCGGCATGCATCCACCCCTCCCCCGCTCGGACCCCAAGACCCTGGGACCCCAGCCCATACTCAGAGCGCGGATGTTGTAGCGGAAATCCCTCCATCGCTCTGGGTCGCTGGTATCAAAGACCGAGTCAGGAGCCAGGCTGGTATGGGAGTCTGAGAGGATTCGGGAGACAGAGCCCACATCCCCTGCCAGCACTGCCTGCCAGAAGGCAAGGGCAGGTCCTGAGGCCGTGCGGGTGGCAATGGGTCCCGGGCCGGACTCTGGGAGCTCCTCAGAACCTCCATGGGGCCTTTCCACCAGCCTGGCGCAGAGGGTGTGTCTGTCACCCAGGGGCTGCCCCTGGCCCTGGCACTGATCCGGGGACCAGCTCATGAGCATGCAGGAAGGGCAGGCAGTGGGAAGAGGAGAGGCTCAGGCCACAGGCTGAGGGGAAGAGAGGAGGGAAACTCAGAGAGACAGAGGCCAGGCCACTGCGTCCCCAGCTGGAGCCTGGCCTGGCCACGAGGTCTGCAGGAGCTATTCTGGGCTCCACATGACTTCCCTTCTGGGCCAAGGTTTTGGGGTGGGGAGCAGCAGCCAGGGGCTTCTCCTCTTCCCTGAGCCTCAGGCTTCGGTGCCACGGTGGTCAGCCCAGTCCCAGTTGCATGTCCCCACTGGCGGACGGCCCCTCACCCCTCTGGTGGCTGCTCCAGCGAGGCTCTGAGGCCCGGCTCTCTAGCAGCAGGTCGGCCGTGCTGTGCGGGGGGAAGAGCTCCTGCAGCCTCGCCAGGTCCCCAGTGTAGAGAGCATTCTGCAGGGCCATGTCCTGGCAGGGCAGTGGTGAAGGCCAAGGAGGGGTCCCCCAGGCTGGCTGGGAAGGGGCGAAGGGGAGGTGCTCCAGACGGTGTCCCCTGAAGGGTGAAGAGTCCCTTTCCCTGGGCATGGCTGCCTCCTGGGCAAGGAAGCTAGAGCAGCAGAACTCGGGGCAATGCTGGGAGTGGACTGGGCGGGGTGCTGGGCCCTGGCCAGGCAGGGCTGGCATGAAAGGAACAGGGCAGCACATGCAGCCAGCCATAAATAGCCCCATAAATAGCCCTGGCCGGCCCTGCCCCAGTACCGGGCTGGGAGGAGCAGAGTAGGGGAGGACGGCCTAGGGAAGGAAGTCATTTCCTCCTCTCCCCACCAGGTGCCCACCCCATTCCTATCTGCCTCTTGCAAGAGAGCACTAGGACTCTCTAGAGTTCCCTGACCACCCACCCCTGAGCCATTCTGTCCCCAGCAAGGGGAACTCACAGGCGGACCCGCACCCTAGGCAGGATCTGTGTCCCACTGGCGGTGGGTCGGGGTACACAGCAGATGGGGTGGCAGGAGGGTCTTTCTGGGGAGGTGAAAATAAAGATGGCTGCGAGGGGGCATAGGTTCCACCCAAATCCGGCCTGTCCCGAGGCGCCTGTCTCCAGGGCCACCCAAGCACCTTCCTGACTCCACAAACACATCTGCCAGAACAATGGAACCATGGGGCAGGAGGGGAATTAGAGATTAGTTGGACCAAACACTCCCAAACTTGCCAAGCGAAGAAACCGAGGCCCAGGTCACCCAAGGAGCCCTCGCCAGCAGGGTTAGGAGCAAGGAGAGTTGGCTCCAGATGAGCTTCTCTCTTTTCTCACTGCATCCCTTCCTTCTGCTCCTCTCCTCTTTCCCTCTCTCCTTCCTTTCCTATTTTTTCTCCCTTAAGTACCTCAAGGTGCAAGACAGCTGGGGGTCAGCACAGGAAGATGACAAGGACAGGAGGATGTAGGATGGTGGCCCGAAGGCCAAGGGCAGGCTCTGGATGCAGAGGGAGCGGGAGGAGACTGGGCAGGGCAGGGCAGAGAGAGGGCATGGAGATGGATGGATGAGACAGAGTCCCTGCCACCCTGGTGTTTATGCTTTGCCCTGTCCCTGGGCCCTGGGCCCTGTCCATCATTGCTGCCCGTCATGGACACCATCAGGTCTCAGTCTTCACTTCCTTTTCTTCTCCTTGGCCACCTTGGTCTCCTCAGCCTCCAACTGGCCCTTGCTAAGTTTCATTCTCTTCTTGCCCAGTGGGGTCTTGAAGTACCAGTCCTGGGTTGGCAGGGGCAGGGGGTGAGTCCACCAGGCCAACCCTCAGGTCGCTGGCTGCCCTCACTTCCCTCTCTCTATGGGTCCTATGTCCTCCTGTCCTCAGAGTTTAGGGGTCCTGTCCCAGCGGGGGCTCACCTTGTTCCCCACCAAACACTAGCATTCAGGAGGCTGAGGCAGGAAGATCACTGTGAGTTCAAGACCAGCCTGGGCTACATAGTGAGTTTAAGGCCAGTCTGAACTACATAACAAGACTCTCTCAAAAAACAAAAAACAACTCCAGGAAACAGTGTCAGCCATCGTAGGGGGGCATACCCCTTTCCCCACCCCTAAGGCTCTTTCCTGTGCCCCCAAGCCCAGTAGCCTTACCTTCAGGGACTCCTCCTCCTCGAAGTACACTGGGTTCAGCTTCGCCAGCTGCACCAGGAATTCAGAGGCCCCCAGGGGCCGCCTGGACAGCTGCAGAATCTGCCGCTCATTCAGCACCATCTCGGTGGCTTGGACGATGTGACCCGATGTGTAGCCATTGGACACCCTGGCCAGGGCACTGAGGTCCAAGCTCAGGGTCACCTGTGCCCGGGCCTCTATCATATGCTTCCAGAGCACCGTGGGCAGCAGGAGAGCACGGGCCTGAGGGGAGGGTCAGCGGGATGGAGCTTGGTGTCTCTGCAGAGCAGCTCCTCTCCCTGGGGCCAAGAGCCCTGGCCTGTCCCCAGGCAACAGCGGCAGGGAAAGAGAGGTGCAGGACGCCTTCTCAGCCCCAGCCCCATGTACCTGGCCTCACCATAGCGGGCAGCATAGTCGGGCCAGGGCACAAAGAGGATGCACTCGTACAGCTGGCAGAGCCCCTTCATCTCCACCAGCTGCGGCTGCTCCGTGGTTCCTATGAGTATCACGAGGTCTCCTGGACTCAGCACCTGCATGGCCTTGCCCAGGTCTTTCTTGATGCCTTTTGGGTCCATCCAGCCAGGAAGGTCCAGGGTTGGGACACGGCCCACGCCCAGCCCCAGGGCAACCTGAGCGGGCCGGGCTTCCAGAAGGAGGGGGCTGGTCTGAGGTAGCAGCCCTGTTGCCTGCTGCCCCTGCTCCTCACCTGCCTCTCTTCTTTTGGGATCTTCTTAGAGAAATTTTTCTCGGCATCTCCGATCTAGATCACAGAGGGCTGGAGCAGCCGGGCCACCTGGACAGACCAGGGCAGCAATGAGACAGAAGATGCCCCTGGGCAAGGGCCTTGTCCGCATCTGGTAGGTCCCCAGGATTTAGGTTCACCTTGAGGTCCCAGCTGCACTTCCCACATCCTCCCAGCCCTTTGCACCTTCACGTCACTCAGTTTGAAGTAGAGTCATTGTCCTCCATGGCGGGTAAGGGGACCACATTACACTTCATCTTTTTTTTTTTTTTTTTTGAGACAGGGTCTCACTTTGTAGTGCAGGCTGGCCTTGAACTCCCTATATAGCCAGAACTGGCCTTGAACTTGTAGTAATCCTTCTGCCTCAGCCTTCCAAGTGCTGGGATCACACGCGTGCACCACCAAGCCTGGCAATACCCCATCTTACCGTGAAAAGAAACTGCTCTGCCTCCTCACCTTTCCCAGCATGGAGAAGCCAAGCTCCTAGCAGGGCTTGGTGGGGAGACATGAAACCCCAGCCACAGGCAGAAAGGTGACCCTGGAGCATAAAGCCCACCTAACTCTGATGTCACAGCCTAGACCCAGAAACGTGAAGCCCAGGGGCTCTAGACCTTGAAGACCATGTGGACAATCATCTATGCCCCGGTCTTGCCAGGGTATTTGCCCTGCAGGTTTCCAGGTGACAAGTCGAATGGGTTGGCCCCTGTTTCTGTGCACACGGCGTGGACCAGCATCTTCTTCCCTGTGCCGGAGGGGTCCACCAGGAGGATGGATCGGATGAGGGGAGCCAGGGAGTGAATGTCTGAGGAGCCTGGAGGAAGGAGGCAGCCCAAGGAGAAGATGAGAATCTCACTATGGAGCCCAGGCTGGTCTCAAACTTGAGGGAATCCTTCTGCCTCAGCCTCTCAAGTGCTGGGATTACAGGTATGTGCCACTAGGCCTGGCTCATTCAATTTCTAGGGTGATGTCCAGCAGGGCCCAAGGAAGGCAGGAGTCCAACAGGGACTTATGGCTCCTGGGGAGGGGAAGCCTGGCCTGGCTGTGCCTACCTGGCTGTGCCCACCTTGCCTGAACCCCAGCCCCCACCCAGCGTGGGCCCTTCTTCCCTAGGCCTCACCCAGCTGAAGGACTCCATACAAGGCCATGTTCTGTTGCACATCAGACAGGGAGGGCATGGACAGCTTGTTAGCCAGCATCAGTGCAGACCCCAGGTAGAGGCAGTCTCCTGGGGGGAGAGGGCAGGCAGCCTGGTGAGTGTCGCTTGGCTGTGGGGGGACTCTAGAGGGGGACCCAAGAGGCCTGACTGGGGATGGGGGACCTCTCTTGGAGCAGGCACGGGGAGGGACTCACCGATGTAGTCTTTCAACGCCACCCTGTCACTCTTCTTTAGAAGCCCAGAAACGACAAGCTCTTCATACAGCCAGTCCAGGGACCTGGCAGGGGATGACACAGGACACCCCAGGGACCTCAGCAAGTGAGGGACAGAGAGTCAGATCTGTGTCAGCAGAGGAGAGGGGACAGTGTCTCCTGCCTAACTTTTTTTTTTAAAGGATAATCTCAAGGGTTTTTGTTTGTTTGTTTGTTTGTTTGTTTTTCCGGTACTGGGGATCAAATTCAGGACCTTGCACTTACCAGGCAGGCATGTTGCCACTGGGCTACATCCCTGGCTTCTCTCGTTGAGTTTTAAAAAATGTCTTGGTACACATCTGTATATATCATTATTCCTTGCAGGGAGGTGGTGCATGGGTGTCGCACATCTGAACTCTTTTTTTTTGGTACCGGGGATCGAACTCGGGTCCTTGCGCTTGCGAGGCAGGTGGCAGAACCACTGAGCTAAATCCCCGGCCCTACATCTGAACTCTTTACACACCCCTCCCGCCTCCCTCCACCTCTTGGTCCCCTCCCTATCTGCAAAAGATCTAATTTGCTCTTTATTTATAATTTGGATTTCTCATTTGAGAGAAACCATGTGATATTTAAGCTTGTACGTGTCTGATTTATTTCACTTAACGTGGTCTCAAGGTGCTTCCATTTTCCTACAAATGACTCAAGTTTATCCTTCTTTATGGCAAAGTAGTGCTGCTCTGTGCATAAATATCATGTTTTCTCTCTCCACTCCCAGATTTAGCTCTGATGAGTCGTGCTGTTAGAAACATGGGTATCAAACGCAGGCATCACTGTGCTATGAGGTCTTTAACTCTTTTGGGAAGATGCTAGGGACCCTCCCAGCGGTCAGGAACACCCACAGCGAAAGCAGAAGATGCAGCCCTGACCACTGTCTCTGCGGTAGGTGTCCCACAGTGGGTGCCCCATGGAATGATGGGAATGTGAGAAGGGCCAGCAGCCCCTGTGACACTCGCCGTCCGCCTCTCATGCCCCAAACGCCACCACCGGGGTACCCTGACCCTCTTCCTGAAACCAGCTTTAGGGTGTGAATTCTTGGAGAGAGGGCTGGCACTAAAATCAGTGAGCTGGTGACACCAGAAATGGGGTGGAAAGGGGCACAGGCGGGTCCCTCGGTGCTGGGGTGGGGAAACCATGGGGGAGATGGCTCCGAGGGGACAGACCGGGTGAGGGTGGGGACTGGGGGGCCTGGAAGAGGGGAGCGACGGTTATCATGAGCCCTGTTGAGATCTTAGTCTGCACTCTCATTTTCAAAGGCAGGAAGTCGGTGAGCAAGGCCAAGGGTCCAGATTGGTGACCCGACTTTCCCAAGGCCACCCAACAGCAGGACCAGGACCCGAGGTCAGGTCACCTCCCTCGACTGGGCACAGGCACCCTCACAGCATGGCGGCCACAAGCCTACCTGTTTGGGGTCAGATCGTTTTCCTTCTTCTTCCCAGTTTTCTTGCCAGGCTTTTTCTGGGTAGGAGAAGCACACGGTGACTGTCCTTGATCTCCACTGCCCCACCCTCACGTACCCTCCTCTGCCAGCCGCAGCCCCCATCCACCTTCGGAGCCTTCAAGGGTCTCCCAGCCTCCTTGTCCATGGCCAGACGCAGGTTCTTCAGCTCCTGCTGCATGAGCTCATCTACCTGGGGACACGATGGGGATGCCATGTGGGGGGCAGGAGGCGGGGGAGGCGGGCAGAGAGGAGGGGCACCCTCATGGAAGACCCAGGCAAGGAGGGAGAAGGCAGCAGGGGCTCGGCCTGGCTCCTTTCCTCCCCTCCCCTATCCTGACAGGGGACAGACAGGGGACAAGGGGGAGCCTCAGGAAGGTGGGGTGGCAGGGCTGAAGGTAGAGCAAGAACTATGCCTGGGGGCAGCGAGGCCTACAGAGGATGAGCTGGATACCTTAGTACAGGCTGAAGGCCAGGAGGAGGCAAGGAGAGGCCCAGGAGGGGCGGCCCAAGGGTCCCAACAGCCTCACACCTGTGCTCGGATCCCCACTTCCACTTCCGTCCCCTTTTTCCTCCCGGAGGATCTCAGGGTCAACACTCCAGCTGGAGTGTTTGTTCTCATTCCGGTTCTTCCACACATCTGATCGCAGAAAGCAAAGGAGTACACGAAGCCCGAGTCCCACATGCACGAGCACACACCCACACACATGCGTGCACACACTGACCCCAGCCAGTCATCCTGTTCCCACCCAGCCCATTGGCACTGATTTTATCCAGGGCTTCACCCCAAGCCCTGTGACCACAGGGTTCAGACCCAAACGCATACCACTCTGACCCAAGGAATCACTGCTGTGCCTTCCACAGACATGCCCCCCGTGGCCACCTCAGGTCCACACGTCAGATGCCACTTCCCCATGACCAAGTCCCCTCAAGATCAACAGGTTCCAGCAGCGTCCTCCTTCTTACTTGTGTATTCCTGGCGTCCCATGCTCATCCCAGGTATAAATTTGGAGGGCAACACTTTCAACATTGTTTCCACTTCCTAGAACAGAAACATGTTTTTGCCAGGCATGGTGCACACCTATTATCCCAGCACTCCGGAGGCTGAGGCAGGAGGATCGCCATGAGTTCAAGGCCAGCCTGAATCACACAGTGAGACCCTGTTTCAAAAAACAGCAAAAGAAGCAGGCTTTTGGCCTTGACTTCTTCACCTCCAACAGTTTTCAACTCTGCTTGACTCTCACCCTGGCCAGCCTGGTTCTTCCCTCCCACCTGTGCCAGAGACTGTCTTACCCCCTTCTTGGCCTTTTCTTCCTTCCCTTTCTTTTTCTCTTTTTTCTCCTGGTCTCTCTCTTTACTCGTCTTGTTCGCCTTCTTTTTGTTCTCCTGGGGCTGCATCTGCAGTTCCATTTTCACCTGCAGCCCATGACAAGTGTTTGGAGACCAGGGAATCTTACAGGGGCGAGAACCATGGGCTGGAATAGTATGGACCAGGATTCCCAAAGCCGAGGACACTGCCAGGGTCCAGATGGCTGAGCATGCAGCTCGTACTGGGGTCCTCGAGAAAGGGCTGTTCTGACCGAGGCTGCTGCACACTCCTGCACCTTGGGGACCTGGAGCCACAATGGCCTCAGACCATTTCCTCTCTGGGGTCAGGGCTGTCTTCTCCAGGCCCACACCATCTTTCTAGCCACCCTTGTGCCCTCTGTACGGTCACATGTGCCTCCACAGAAGATAACCCTCCCCACCCTACCACCATTCTGTTTCCACTCACTATTCTCTGTAACCTCAGGCTGTGTTTGCCACAGAACCCCTCCTGTTCTCACTGCTAGGGTACCTGCTCCAGAGTCCTGTCAGCAAAGATCAGGCGGGATCCACCTAATGACTGGTCTGGATAATCAGGGAACCGGCTGGGAATGGCACCATGTGGACACCAGATGGTTGGAGACGGGCAGTTGGAGAGGTGGGTGGGTGCTTGGACAGACAGGTGGATGGGTGGGAGCGTGGGTAGGCGGGTGGATAGGTGGATCAACAGATGGAAGGACGGGTGGGAAGAGAGTAGTAGGTCTGGATGCTCAGATGGGTAAGTGCTAGGACGGATGGATGATGGAGGGAGGGATGGACAGATGGACGGACGGATGGGTGGACGGATGGGTGGATGGGTGGATCAATGATAGGAACGGTGGGTGGACAGATGGGTGGACGGATGGGAAGCTAATGGATGGACAGAGAGATGGAGAAGATAAAGGAACAGAGAGACAGAGGAAAGAGGGAAGGAATGGGAAGTGATGGAATGGAATACAGAGGAGAGACTGCTCTGGGGCCATTTGTGGACGCCTTCCCCACCGAATCCTGGCGTCTCCTCTTCTCTCTGGAAGGTGGGAAGTCGAGTGCAGAGCTGGTCCTGTACATTGGAGGTTCGTGGTTTAAACCAAGAGTTTAACACCAAGCAGGGCGTTGGGGGACAATCTGGACTAGAGGAGAGAACCAGTGGGAGAACGAGGCAGGAACAACTCGGGGTGCTGGGGTGAAGAGGGAATGAGGGTGGGACCCCGAGGTTCTGGACACTGACCGCCACCCCATAAACCACTGTCGGATTTGCTCCCTCATACGCTCCTTCACGTCAGGCCCTTTGGTTTCTGTGACAGCTTCTTGGGCCTTCACCCTAGCCACGTGGAACCCCTCTTCCATTTCCTTCCGGTGGAGCCTGCGGGTTTCCTCCCCAAGGGTGGCCTTCCACAGGCTACCCAAGGGCTCTGCCTGGCTGG
Source organism: Heterocephalus glaber (assembly GCF_000247695.1). The sequence goes on along the minus strand of NW_004624800.1, from coordinate 5,442,809 downwards.
GTGTGGGGAGCTGGAGGACATGGGACAGAGGCTATCAGGCTGGGGGCGCAGGTGGTGGGAGGCACCTGCCGCAACTCCCTGCCAGTACACCCTCCCGGACCCACGAGCATGCCTGCATCCGGAGAAACCGTGCTCCATGCCGAAGCACGTCTGTGTAAATTACTCTGATAATGACTTTGTTGGAAGCGTCCTGGCTGGCCCCCTGCCCGCCCAGCGCCCCCTCCCCGAAGCCTCCGGCCCCAGCCCCCACCGCCCCACCCGAGGCCGAGTTGGCAGCCGCTCTGGAAGCCACTTTCCCGCCTCATTGGCTCCCAAATGTATTTTAAATATCACTCTGCGCAGAGACAATTACTGAAAACGCTGAGCTCACACTGTTGATGGGCCCAGGCGGCCAGGCTCATTCCTCACCCACCGCCTTGCTGTGCCCCCCAACCTCTCCCCGCCAAGGCCAGCCCCACCTCCCTCCGGCTGCTCTCCCTCCTGGGGGTCCAGCTCTTCAGGCCAGCAAGTCTCTGACCTCCACTCCTATCCCACAGCCCGTGGTGGCCCAACTTGCCAAGACTTGGTGCCTCCCCAGGGAAACGCACTTCCCTCCCATCTTGGAGCCCAGCCTGGCCCCCACCTCCTCCTGTGTCAACCAGGCCTCTGGGGGGCTTCCCAGGCCAAAGCCTGGCTCCCCAGGGACCCCCGATCCTATCCCTGCCAGTACTCACCTATCCCATTTAGTGGAAACTCCCTGCTGCAGGGGACAGTCAGAGAGCAGAGAGCAGATTCAGGGATGGGACTGCTTACCTGCCTGTACACACATACACTCATACCACGCAATCCACACTTAGCCATATTCCCGGGACAGCAGAAGAGAGGCAAATCTGGACCCCGAAGCAAGTGGGGAGCTCGGGGTGTGGGCCACCCCAACACATCCAGCCTTGGGGGCACAGGGTAGTTCTGCTGCCTGTGCAACCTCCTCCCTCCTCTACCACCCTGCAGCCTCTCCTTCAGCTGTGAAGGGACACAGGGCTGTGATGCTCTGTGATACTGCCCTCCTCATTTGAGATTTCTCTGGGGGCTCTAGAAGAAGAAGGGGTAAGAGCGGTTTGTCTTGGTGGCTTCCCTTTCCTCTGCTTCTCTCTCCTCCAGGGTCTCCTGCCCAGCCTGAGTGGAGGATCGAGGGCATTGTGAGGCTGGAGAGGGCTGTGTGCTGGCACCAGGCCCAAAGGTTCAAGACCGGGAGGCCCCTGCTGTGGCCAGGCTGGCTCACCATGCCGATGAACTCCATCTCCTCGAGCCGGTCCTGCTGGGTGCGCTTCCTCTGCTGGTGACCTTTTCACACCTGGGGTGGGGATGCATGGTACTCAGGTGCTCTCCACACAGCATGTGGAAGGGTGGGCCTCAGGCCTGGGGGTCTCCAGGCTCATCGCAGAGGGGATCTAAGGTGTGCCGGATAAGCACCTCCTTAGCAAGAGCTCCTCTAGTTAATACTACAGGGCTTTTTGGTTTTGTTTTGGTTTTTTTGTAGTACTGAGAATTGAACCCAGGGCCTTTGCACTGAGCTACATCCCCATCCCTTTTCTGGTATTTTATTTTGAGACAAGTTCTTATCAAGCTGATAAATAGCCCAAGCTGGGCTGGAATTTGTTATCCTCCTCCCTCAGCCTCCCACAGTGCTGGGATTACAGGCCTCCATACCAGGCCCAGGGAACGGGGCCAGAGAAGGCACATGGCCTTGCCCACACCAAGTGCAGAGCCCTTCCCCAACCATGTCCAGCCCTGGGACAGCTGAGTGCCAGTGGGTGGGAGGTGGGGTGGTAGAAGGGGGCAGGGCCAGCACCCAACCTGAGCTTCCTGTTCCCATGCTAGCACCCCCATGAACAGGATCAGCCTCTGGCACTTTCTGGGCCCGGGCTTCCTGGTCCTGCAGCCAGGACAGGATGGCCCACAATAATTGGGTGCTTTCTATGTCCTTCCCTTTTATTCGTGTGCTGGATGGAGAACTCTTAAGATTGGAATGCATATTTCTGTAGTTTTCCTGTCTGATGACAAGGACAGCATGCTCTGGGTAGGATGGGCAGAGGTGTGTCCTCCTCCCCACCTGGGTGGACACTGGTGTGTCATTCACACACAAGTGCAGGCAGAATGCTCAGTGTCCTGAGTGATAAAGTAAACTCTATCCCCTTTGGGAAGGATATATAAGGTGTGATTGCAAACTACAGTGAATGTTGAACTTCTTAAAGATTATTACAGACACATTGCCATGAATCTCCCTCAAAATCCTCCCCCTCACTTCGCTTACACTGATCCCATTATTCTTGCCACTTTCTGCATCAGCTCTGGAAGTGCTCTTTCATGAGGGTCTTTAGTTGTGTCATCACAGCTGCCTTGATGACCTGAATGGATTCAAAATGTTGACTTTTCATTATCATTTTGAGTTTGGAAGAGCCAGAAGTCACATGGTGCTAGATCCAGTGAATAAGGTGGATGAGGACACGGCATCATGTTTTTATGAGCCTGCCTTTCCACAGGATGGCACTTGGCAGTAGCATTCACCATATTTGTAATCATAAAGACATGAAAGAGGACTCCAGAGCTACTGCAGAAAGTGGAAGACTGATGGGAAGAGTGTGTTTGAAGGGAGGAGGAGGATTTTGAGAGGATTAATGGCAATGTGTCTTTTACTATAATAAAAATTTAAGTTTAAACAGTAACTGTATATTGTGATCACCCCTGTACCTTCACAGAATGGTCATTTATTTGATGATTTGCTCTTGCGGTTTAGGGGGAAGAGGGTGTACTCTTTCTCTAGTGGGCTGAAGAAAGAAATCTTTTATCTTTTTTATTTTTGGGTACCGGGGATCCAACTCGGGTCCTTGTGCTTGCACAGCAGGTGGAGAAACCACTGAGCTAAATCCCCGGCCCTGGAGAAAGAAATCTTTAAGGCACTGGGACTTGAGAGACAGAAAGTGGGAGAGGAGGTTGATTTGAGAGAGAAGCAAGGCCCAGTCTCATGTCTGCATGGGTTTCTGGAAGGAAAAGGAGGCAAGAGACTTTGTGACAAATCAGGGCTGTCTGGCCCAACAGCAGCCTCCAGGGCAGGGAGTTGTTGCCTGCCACACCGCAAACTTCCTCAGGCCTCTCTGCTCTGGCAGCCCACGGCAGCAGCATTTCTGGGAGTGGAGGAGAGGCGAGGTCCACAGAGCTGTGGGGGTGGAGGACTTGTCCAGACCCCGGCGGGTATAGGGAACAGGGTAGGGGTGATGGTGCTCTTCCAATGCTGAAGTAAAGGGGACCCTAGGAAGACAGAGCTTCAGGGTACTCAGGTCACAGTTGTCAAACTCCAGTTCACCACGAGGCACAGGGTATATTTCAGTGGGTGTTTTTGTTTTGTTTTTTACAGTTATAATTTTTGGAATGATCATTTACTGTTCTGCTATTCTTTCTTTCTTAGATTTGTTTTTCTTAGATTTTTTTTTTACTTGTAGTTTTTTGGGTTTTTGAGACAGAGTCTCACTATGTAGGACACGCTGGCTTTGAACTCACCGTGTAGCCCAGGCTGGCCTTGAATTCCTGGCAATCTTCCTGCCCCAGCCTCCCAGAGTGCTGGGATTACATGCATGCACCAGCAGGTCTGGCTCTCCTAATCTTCATTTCATTGCTACTTCTGTGGCTCGGGCTTTGATGGTATCCTACTCCAAATCCGTTTAGGATAGAGATATAGACTGAATAATAAGCCGGTAAGATAGATGCTGACTGGTGAAGGCCCACCCCTCAGCGTGGGCTGTGGCCAGGGGGCAGCAGAACCTGCACTCCCATGAGCCCAATAGCTGCTGAGCCTGGGAGGCTTCTTGGCCAGGCCCTCGGCCTCCTTCCAGCCCCCAAGGTTACCTTCTGCATGCCCAGAGCCGCCTGGTCCTGACGGAACTTGTGCGGCTTGTCCTCCTGGACCTTCCGATCCCGTTCCTCCTCTCTCCGGATCTCTCGAGTGAAGTCAGCTCGGAGCCGCCCTCGCCTTGAGTGCTTGGCACTTTGCACCAGGATGATGGCCTCTGTCCTGTGCATTCCTGGAGGGCTCTGGGTGGAGAATGGGAACAGAGCAGGCAACATGAGGGACAGCTTTTGTGCAGCGTGGGGTTTGGGGGTGAGTGGGGCCTGCAGGGCACAGCCTCTGTCCCTGGAGAGGGTGTGGAAGGAGTCAGGGCACCCCCCTCCTTATTTCCTGGGTCACCACCGTCCTGGATAGGATCTTGGCCAGCTTCTGCTGCCACTCCTTCACCGTGCTGGACTGCTCCAGCTGGGAGTATTTGGGAATTGGAACCTCGAGGTCTGCCTTTGGGACATAGTAAGGGAGGAGGGTCAGGTACAGAATCCTGGCTGTCAGCTGTCAGGCCATCCATCACCATTTTACCCACCTACCTGTCTCCTCCCCTCCAGAGCCCCGCAGTGGGAAATTTCTGTGGTATGGGGTATGAGATGGAGTCCCCCAAGGGTCAATCCCTTCCTTGCCCTGCAACCTTGTCTAGCCTGAGTTGAGTTTTTTTTTGTTTTTGTTTTTTGAGACAAGAATCTCGCTATGTAGTTTTAGGCTAGGCTTGAACTCACTATGTAGTCCAGGCTGGCCTCAAACTTGCAGTGATCCTCCTGCCTCAGCCTCCCATGTGCTGGGGTTAGAGGTGTGGGCCACCCCCACCCCCACCCCGGTTGAACTCTGGAGGATCCTGGGAAAGTTCATGGCCCAAATCTGGCTGTGCCTCACTGGGGAGCTTTTACTCTGCAGACTCCTGGGCCCTCCCCAAATGTCCACAGCAGAACAGCACTGCCTAAGAAATCTGCCTCTTTTTTTTTTTTTTTTTGGTACCGGGGATCGAACTCGGGTCCTTGGCGCTTGCAAGGCAGGCGGCGGAACCACTGAGCTAAATCCCTGGCCCTGAAATCTGCCTCTTTTTCCCAAGCCAGGTCAGGGAAACATTGAGGCTGACTTGGCTGGGGAGCGGTGACCAAACCCTGACCTTGGGGCAGGACTGGAGGCCTCACAGTAGTTCTATGCTCTAGAGTACGTCTAGAATTTGGCCACACACACAGATCACCTGGGAGCCTTGCGACAAGGCAGGAGCAGCGCTAGTGGGCTCGTGGTGCAGCTGGAGATTCCTGTGAGCAGCAGGCTGCTGGGTGACGGTCAGCTGCTGGCCCAGGGACCCCATCTGGAGGAGCCACAGGCAGACCCCCCTCATCCATGCCCTGCTCTTTCTGGTCTTCTGGCCATGGTGGGTGGAGCCTGACTGTGCTGCCCATCCCTGAAGCCCCTTCCTGAGGCCAGGGTCCACTACCTTCCCGCTGTTACACAGTCCCCACACTGGTGATGCCCACAGGAGGCCAGGGCCCTCGCTGCACCCTCCCAGCCCGGGTGCCTCACACACCGGGGTCAGCCCGAGGTCCTGCAACACGCGGTCCAGGCAGTGGGTCTCGCACAGGTCTATGCGCACCAGCTCATCCTTGAGCTCCAGCACCCGGCCTGCCACTCCATCCAGCAGGCGCCACAGCAGCAGGCGCTTCTGCAGCTGTACCATCTGTTCGTAGATGGCATCGAACTGGCGCAGCAGCCCCAGGTAGCGCAGGTAGAGCACTGAGAGCTGGTACTGGAAGGCCTGGCACTCCCAGCCTGGCACTGAATCCAGCAGGACCTGCTCTCGGCCCAGCAGCTCTTGCAGCGTCACGTGGGAGGCCACCCAGAGGTGCTGGTAAGCGCTGGAGAGGACAGCACAGAGGCTCTGAGCCTCGGGGAGGGGTAGGTGTGCCCACCAGGAAGGACTGAGCTTGGGGTCCTAGCAGGAGCGCCATCCCCCTGGTGCCAAGTGGACTCTGTGAGTGGGTTGGGCAAGGGACTGTGGGGGACCAGCCTGGCTCAGAGAAGGGTGGGATTGGGGTGCTGGCAACCTGGCTGGTGAGCAGAGAGAATGGTGACCAGCATTCCTGTGGCTGGGGCTCCTGCGAGTGGGGGAGTCTGAGACAAGCGCTGAAGTGGCCCAGGGTGGAGGCTTGGGAGGCCCAGAGCAGGTGTGGTCGCCCACACCTGTAATCCCAGCACTCGGGAGGCTGAGACAGGAGGATTGCCAGGAGTTGGAGGCCAGCATGAACTATATAGCAAACCCTGTTTGGGGGCCCTCAGGAACCCCCAGCCCTCACTCACCCCTCAGACATGGCGCCCACCCCTCACGCTACCCTTTGTGACCTGACTGTGTAACCCAAAGAACCTCGCTGGTTCTCCTAAGCCGGGCAGAACAGCCTGGGTTGAGGGTTCTAACACAGTGTTCTAAGGCTGCAGAATCTGGGATGCAGCCTGGGGACACCAGTCTAGGAGGGCTTCCTGCAAGCAGCACATGGAAAGCGTCATGGGTGAAGATGGACAGCCCATGGGACCCCGGGGTGACTTTCCTTGAGAGAATGAAACAAATAGCCATCAGTATTTGAAGTCACTTGTAAACTGTGAAGCTCTGGATAAACTTGTCCTAAAAGCATTACTCTAACTTTGACTTCTCCTCCAAAGGAAACTTCCTTTCCTTAATCCCCAGGCTTTTTTTTCTTTTTGAGGTGAGTTTTGCTGTGCTCCCCAGGCTGGTCTTAAACTCATGGTGATCCTCCTGTCTCTGCCTCCTGAGGGCTGGGGTTACAGGCATACGCCACTCTCCCCTGCTCTGCCATTCTATTGTATGGTACCATTATGGGAGGCCTGCTGATGGGAGGGAAAAGGCCACTGGGTCTGAGGTCAGAAGGTCCTGAAGTCCCCGCTGTCCCCTCTGTACCTGGGGCTCCTCTGCAGGCCTCCATGGGATCCCTATTGTGGCAGTAGAATGCCCAGGGGGCCAGGCTTCAGAAAACAAGAACATTTTACCAGCAGCAGCGGATTCCAGTCAGCCAGGGGTGACTTTTGGCTCAGTGTGAAGTAGAGGCTTATGAATAAGTAAATAAGTGAGGAACAAAGAGGAAGAGCGAGGTTCTCAGCTCATGGATGTAGTTCACATTGGCCTTGAACTTACTATATAGCCCAGGCCAGCCCTGAACTCATGGTGATCCTTCTGCCTCACCCTCCCAAGTGCTGGGATTACAGGTGTGCCACCATGTCCAGTTCAGCAGTTTCTTATAAACTGGTCAGACTTTCAGGTTTTCTTTTTGGTACTGGCGATCAAACTCGGACCCTTGCGCTTGCGCAGCAGGCGGCGAAACCACTGAGCTAAATCCTTGGCCCCATTCTGGTTTTATGTCTTGAAGATTAGAAGCTAGGCATGGAGGCACATGCCTGTCATACCAGAATTCTGAGAGGCTGAGGCAGGAGGATCATAAGCTCAAACCCAGTCTGGACAATTTAGCAACTTAGAAAGACCTCATCTCAAAATTTTAAAAATATATATTTATATATGAAAAAGGGCTGGGATGTAGCTCAGTGCAAAGGCCCTAGCTTCAATCTCTAGTACTGAAAAAGGAAAAAAAAACCCTGCACAGCTCCTTCCCCCAGCAGTGCTTACCATACAGGACACCATGCCAGCCTGTGAGAAGCAGTCACAGACCTACAGCCTGCAAGTACCACCCCAAGGGCTGTCAGGCCCAGAGAGGGGAAAATCCCCAGCCCTGCTGCAACTCCTTACCAAGGAGAACAGTCAAATCCATACAAAGCATTATTACCTGTCGCTCACAGAACACATCCAAGAAACAGGATTTTTAAAATATGTGTTATGGAGGGCCAGGGGTGCAGCTCAGTGGCACCGTGCCTGCCTCGCATGTGCAAAGTCCTGAGTTTGATTCCCAGTACTTCAAAAAGTTACCCTTGCCTGGCCCATATCCTGGCTTCACCCTGTTCTTCCCATTCATTCATTCTTTTTTTTTTTTTTTTTTGTGGAACCATGGATGGAACTCAGGACCTTGTGCTTGCCAGGCAGGTGTGGTGCCACTGAGTTACATCCCAGCCCTTCATTTATTCATTCATTGTTGTGGTACTTTGGACTGAACCCAGGGGCTCACGTGTGCCAGGCAGGCAAATCTACCCTGAGCAACACTGCAGCTCCACACATCTCAAATCACCACAGTGCTCGGGAAAAGGTTGCCCTTTATTTCTGGCAGGCTGGGGCTCACTTGGAATTGAGATACTCAGTGATGGCCTTGGTGCCCTCGGACACAGAGCGCTCCGGCTGCTCCCCGGGCAGCAACAGGCACACGGCTCTCTGGACTTCCCGGGAAGTCAGTGTGGTTTGGCAGAGTACTGGGCCAGCTGGGCAGCTTCCCCTGCCAGCCACTTGAAGACATCGTTCAGGAAGGAGTCCATGATGCCCATGGCCTTGGCAGAGATCCGTGTTGGGGTTCACCTGGAGAAGCAGGACCAGGGTGTTAACAGGGCTCAGCCTGAACCACAGCCTCCACCCTGCCCGAGCTGGGTGCTCCAGGAGATCAGAGACAGGGCCATCAGACAACGAAGTGGGGATTTGTGTTTTCTTTTCGCTGCCACACTCACTCGCCGCATAATGACGTTTCGGGCAACAGACCGCATATATGACAGTGGTCCCATAAGATTAAATTGCCTAGTGATGGTCACAGCCATCTCAGCTTGTGCATGGAGACTATGACGTCCCCACAGGGATGAAATTGGCTAATGATGCATTTCTCAGAACATGTCCCCATCGTTACAGGACACGTGGGTGTATAGCAAGGTTAAAAAGAAAAAAAGAAGCAGATTCTCCACCTGCAGAGTAACACTATTAAGTTCCTTGTATAAACACTCATAAGCATCCGTGTTTAACAAATGGGGCCGGTTACACATGCCTCCAGCTTTTGCACCGAGTGCATTGGGATGGCGATCACAGTGTGGCTGAATCTGGGTTCTTATCACCACTTCCTCCTTAGTGGACATTTTTGGGCTTGCTGTCTGCTGTTTGACTGTGCTATAGGAAGTCTGTGTCTTACAACCCTGCATGAGCATAACAGGTAATTCCTATGGGTGGGACGACTGGTCAAAGGGTTTGTGCATTTAACTGGGGAGACAGTTATCGAGAACTGGATATCACCAAAGTCAGGTGACGTAATCTGGACCAACCATCCATCATTATGACCTTGAGAAAGACACATTCTTCTGGGCCTCAGTTTCCTTTTCTGTCACACAAGCCTTGAACTGGGTGATCTCTAGTAACACAAATGGTAGGAACCTGGTGAGAACCTAAGCTGCAGGCAGCTGGACAGTAGGGGTGAAGCAACTGCCCACGGCCCATGCCAAGCCAGCGGGGGAGGCAAAACTAGAACTAGCCCGGGCTCCTGATGCTTAGCGACCTACTGCCTCTGGTGGCCACTGCCAGTAGAAGTCTATAGCTGTTCAAGGCTGAGTGAGCCCAAATCCCCTGTCATCTTCACATCTAGTCCTTAGGGATACTGGGGTGAGCATTCACAGTGGGACCAACTCTCAGGCATCTGCTGCTCCCAGTCCAGGCCTGGTTTAACCTTTTCTACAGTTGGAGCCCTGAAATTTGGCTAAGCCCCAGACAGTTCCCATTCTGGAACCTAACCTACTGCAGAGGCAGGAATTTTAGGCAGGCTGGGGAGCTCTAGCACCCCACCACAGCCACCTGTGTCTCTTCCCACTCTGCTGAACAGGCCAGTGACTTGCCTCCTTGGCACCCCAGTGTGTTTTCCAAGGTGCCAAATCCTGGGACCCCTGCTTCTCATGCATGAACGACAGGCACCTGAACCTAGTATCAGGGCGAGGGCCATGCAGGAAGGATCCCAGGGGCTTGCCCAAAGCCAGAGCTGCCCAGGTGGGCATTGCCACTATCAGGCCACGTGACAGCTGTCGCATGGAATCTCTGTGCATGAAGCGTCATTTATAAAGTAGGCAAATCCTGGCAGGTGTGGTGGTGCACACCTGAAATCCCAGCACTTGAGAAGCTGAGGCAGGAGGATCACCATGAGTTGGAGGCCAGCCTGGACTACATCGTAAGTTCAAGGCCAGCCTGAACTACATGGAGAGACCCTATCTCAAAAAGAAAGAAAGTAGGCAAACCCTAAGCCTTCAGAGCCAGCGCCACCTGTCCAGGCCTTCCCAAGACTCAGGGCAACCATCCACATCAGGGCCATGACGTGTTCAGCAGCAAGTCACACTCGGCCTCTGTCTCACCCCAGACTCAACATCGGACCTTGTGTGCCCAGTGCCTGCGATGCTCTGAGAGGGGTGGGAGCATGCTGTAAATGAGAAGTGATCATCCTAGTCTCTGAGCCCAGGCCAGTGCCCTCTGGGGCACTTGCATCAGCGGCTGCCTGCCCTCACCTGCTTCAGCACCTTGCAGACATGCATCCAGTAGGTTTCCTGGTGCTGACTCCGCCTCCTGGCCTTTTTGTCTGCAGAGCTCCAGCTCCTGCCGCCCCAGACTGCTACTGCCTCCTGCCCACGCCTTGCACTCATCCTCCTGCTCCTTGGCAGGCCCTCCTGAGCCTTGGAGCCACTTTGATGAAGCCGTGTGGCTAGGGCTGAAGGGTGGGGGCAGGGCCTGGCTCCGCCCCACCCAGAACATGCTGTGGGCTGACTGCAGGGCCAGCCTCACTCCTCTCCAAGAATTTTCCTGTCTTGGATGCCTCCCCCAGCTATCTTCCAGGGGATCCAGGCACTTGCTGACATTAACCCGACTCCAGCCCACTGACTCAATCTCGGAGCACACACTGCTCAGCAAGGCTTTGAGGAAGGACTGTGGGCTCCCTCTCCACACAGCCCCACAAGGTTGGAGAGACAAGGCCCACTGGAATTCACCAGTCAGGGAAGAGTGCGGGTAGCAGGAGGCCTTAGGAGGGATTTAAAGGTGGTCTTGCAGGATGAGTTATGATCTAGCTGGGAAGAACAGAGGAAGGAGTGAAAAGCCAAGTATAGCTGACAGCCGAGTTTAATGAGGCTTAGGGCTAAGGGAGAGGACGGGTTGGCCTGCAGGTGAGGCCTGGACCAGACATAGCAGGAGAGCACTTGGGGTTAGGGAGTACACAAGGGGAGTGCACAGGACTGGAGGGCCAGGGTCAGAGAGGCAGCAGCAGCAGCTGTCCCAGGTGTAGAGCTCAGCTGCAGAGAAAGACCGCTGTGCAATGGAGAAGTGAATCATCTCTCACTCAGCACCTATGTGTGAACAAATATTTCAGGTTCTCCAGTGTTGTGATTAAAGAAACTTGGAGCAGGGCCGGGGATTGATTTAGCTCAGTGGTTTCACCGCCTGCTAAGTAAGCACAAAGACCCAAGTTCGATCCCTGGTACCAGAAAAAAAAAAGAAAGAAACCTGGAGCAGCATGAAAAGTACCTTTGGGGGAAAGAAGATATTCCAAATTACGAAGAGGTGGAGAAGTGAACCAAAGACAAGCACCACCTGCCAGAGTGTGGAAGCTGCAGTTCCTCACCCAGTTCCCTGCATCCTGAGGTGACATCACTACTACTGTTTGCTTCAAAGGGTGGGGGCAGTTCTGAATCCAAAATAAAGCACTACTCATTTTAGAATGTATAATTTAGGGGCCAGGGATTTAGCTCAATGGTTTCGGCACCTGCCCTGCAAGTGCAAGGTCCCAAGTTTGATCCCCAGTGCCAAAAAACAAAATGTATAATTTATGGGCCAAGCATCCTTAAAATGATCAGGATTGGATTTCTTTTGACCCAATGAGCTGACTCAAGCTACTATTACTATACTTCTGCGGCTCTGACTTCTCAGGTCCTCCTGCTCCTTGGCAGAGATGCTGTCCTCTCGGGCCCCAGGCACCAAGTCCCAGTCCTTCCTGGCTGCTCTTACTTCCGCCCAGGGCAGCTCTGGGTCTGCACAGTCATGAGAAAACACCCTGGTACTTAGCTTTCAAGTCAGAGCACCAAGCCTGCTTTTCTGGTAGCTGCTCAGAAGATGTGAATACTTGAGTCTCTTCCTATCTTCATCACAATTCAGCATCTGACTTATGTCCTCTCTGCGTCTTTGCTAGCTTTCCCACTCAGCTGTGCGCTCCTTAGGGATTTAAACGCCATCTGGGACCCTCTCCCCTATCTCAGATGTGCTGTGATGAGTCCTGAAAAATCCTGGCTCTATATGCTTTTCACAGACGACTACTGAGGTTTCCAGGGTGTGTCACAAGTGCACATGGGTGTGGCTGGCTGCAGGTGTGACTGATGGCACACAGGCTCAAAGTTCACAAGTGCTCCACTGTGCAGAGCCCAGGATGCAGAGTCTGGGGATGGAGGGGGCTGGACAGAGCTGAGGAGACGCTGCGGAGATGCCGGCCCCCCGGACATCTCTTCGTCAGCCTGTGCCACCAAAGGGAACCAGCAGGCCTGGAGCTCGGCAACCCAGTTAATTACTGTAAATTCCTGGCTCCCCCAGACCCACTGCACAGGAAGGTCACCACCCTAGGCTACGACAGGCCCCCCAGGCGACTGAGTGATGGCCAGGTCAAGGAGCCACAGGCCAAAGGCACAGCTGCTCATTTTCGGCACCACCAGGCCTCCCCCTTGGCTGAGGAGAGGCAGAAGCTGATCCTACAGGGAGGAGAAAGACCCCAGAAACCTGGGAAGAAAGGGAGGGAGCATGCCTTCCTTTCTTTATTGGACACTTTATAGATGTCACACAGGTCTGAAAGGTACATTGTTAAATAATTATTTAAAAACTGACCTGGCCCAAGGCCTGGTCTACGGCTCCAAACCAGAAGCAGAAAGGAATGGGGGTGGTGGGCTGGGGGGTTTCCTCCAACATTACCAAAACCCAGAGCACGAGGTTCCCACTCCCTCCCAGGCCACATCCAGGCTGCAGGCCTTTGAGCTGGCCTGCAGTTGCCTCTGGCTGCATCTCTCTCCGGGCCCAGAGACCAGCAAGGGCTGGAGGGGGCAGCCAGCCATGCCCGGTGGAATGACGTAACCAGGAGGTGGAGGCAGACAGGTACTGCCCGGCAGTGGGTAAGACGTGGCGAGGCAGGCTGAGGCAGGGGAGGGGCTGGGGCAGTAGTGCAGCGATGCGGGACGCAGCCCTGGGCCCTGTCCTGAGCGGTGGTCAGGCGGCAGCTGGCAGTCCGCAGGTGGTGTTCCTGACCCAAGCCCAGCCAGGGGCTCACACATTGTGGGTCCTCTTTGTGAGCTGGGGCTCCTCATCCACCAGCTTGGACTTGAGGTGCTCCTTGTAGGCCAGGATGTCTCCGGGCCACTTGGTGATTGTCTGCTTCTCACAGACCCAGATCTCCTGTGCCACCTGCAAAGTGGATTCCAGGATGAAGCTGGCCAGTTCCTCCCCGCCTCCCCCAGCATGTCCTCCAGGGGGTCCAGGAAGAAATGGCCTCTCCCCTCCAGGCCTTCACCCAAACCCACATCCAGTTCAGTTTCACTGCCCTGACACTCCTCAAGATGTCTCACCCCAGGGTAACACAACCACAGGCTCTGGTGCCTTCCAAGCTGGCAACTGCTGTCTCCCTAATATCAGATCCCTGGCAGCGTCCAGATCTGTTCACAGGCTTCGTGCTCAGCTGCCTTTCCCACCTCCCCTTCTCCCCTTCTCTGAGGTCTCAGAAACAGCGTTCTCCCCAAAGGCTGATGACAGCCTTCCTCCTCATCTGATTCCTTCATAGCAGAATACCATTTTTGGACTGAAAAATCTTGGGACAATAGTAAAAGACCAACTCTCCTCCACTTGGGCCAATGCCAAGTTAGCTAACATGCCCAGAGCCAAGAGATCTGGTCCTCACCAGCCAGCTCCGCACAGCCCTCCGCCCAGGACACGACTGTGCCCGCCCTGTCCCAGACTCTCTCAAGCGGGGCCTCACCTGCTGAATGAGTCTGAAGTCATGGCTGACCAGCATCATGCCACCCTCAAACTCATTGATGGCATCTGCCAGTGCATCGATGGTCTCGATGTCCAGGTGGTTGGTGGGCTCATCCAGGAAGAGCATGTGAGGGTTTTGCCAGGCCAGCCAGGCCAGGCACACTCGGCACTTCTGCCCATCTGACAGGTTCCGGATTGGGCTCACCTAGGAAGAACCGTGACACATGCCACCTGATGTCACACCCCACCCCCTTTGTTACTATTTCTGGGAACCTGACTGACTTGCACTGCCAAATCCACACCCCTCTCTTGGCAGTGAAATCCTAACGAACTGGAGCCATCCAGCAGCTCCTTGGTTCCAGGTCTGGATCCAGGATTTGTTTTCTAGGCTGCAAGTTCCCTTGCTATCAACCACTCTGGCACAAGGGCATGCTACAGACCAGCTCCCTCTCCTTGTCCTCCAACCCCACAGTGACACCTAAAGGCGCCACTACAAATAATCTAGAGGAAAGGCAGCAGGTGGCCTCAGGGCTGGGATAGCTACTGCCCCAGGTTCCAGGAGGGTCTCCTAGTTCTCGGCTGTTCGCACCTCCTCTACTCACCTGCTGTTTCCCAGTGAGGCCATACCGCCCAATGATCTTCCTCATCTCTTCCTTCTCCTTGATCTCAGGGTAGCACTTCATCATGTACTCCAAAGGTGAGAGATCCAAATCCAGCTGCTCTTGTAAATGCTGCAGGAAGAAGGGACCCACACAGGTGACTGACAGCCTGGCTCGGAGCCCACCGGAAGTAGTCTGGGGAACTTTCCACCCCCACCCAGGCAGCTATTCAGGACTCAAGCGAAGCAGGTAGGGGCTGGAAGGCTGAATTCCCAGGGGAGAGGATGGGCTTGGCCAGATGCAGTCCCTTCCTACACCTGGACAACCCCTGGGGCCCAACCCTGACCTTGACCCCAGGCCTATACCTGATGGTAACGGCCTATCTTGACGTGAGAGTGCTTTCGGATCATCCCGTCTGTGGGTAGTAGCTGGGAAGAGTAAAACAGTAAGTGGAAATGTGAGCATGCAAAAAAGAAAACCTACACAGAGGACACAGGCAGAGCAGCAAACAAACCCAGTTCACCTTGAATAAGACTCATACACCAAGACAGTATGTAAAGATGTATATCTCCAATGATGAATGTCATTATATTGTACACCTAAAATGTATCAATTAAAAGATATATAAAAAATAAATAAAATAAAATAAACTGCAGTGCAAACTGCAGAACAATTCTGAAAAAGAAAAAAAAAAAAAAAGACTTACACAGCTTCCTGGACACAATCTATTTTACCAATCAGACTGTTATTCTAGTCATTTTAAAAATACTTAGGAGGGCCAGGGATTTAGCTCAGTGGTTCCGGCACCTGCCTTGCAAGCGCAAGGTCCCAAGTTTGATCTCCGTTACAAAAAAAAAAAAAAAAACTTAGAAAGCCAGGTGCACGGGCGTATGCCCGCAATTCCAGCTACTTGGGAGTCTGAGGCAGGAGGATCACAAGTTCTAGGCCAGCCTAGCAAGACCTTTCTCTTAAAAAAATTTTTTTTAAATAAAATAAAAATGCTGGGGATGTAGCTCAGTGGTACAGTGCCCCAAGGTTAATTCCTACTATGACCAAAAAATAAAAATAAAAAAATAAGTAAATTTAGGAACATATAAAACTGGCTTTCTCAAGGGAGACAAAGACACACAATACAATTTATTATGAAGTTATGGGGCTGGGGATTTAGCTCAGTGGTGGCACTGCCTGCCTCACAAGCACAAGGTCCTGAGTTCAATCCCCAGTCTCCCCCGCAAACAAAGATTACAGTAATGACCTGTCTACTACAGAATGCACTACACTGAGTAACAAGGGACTTGGATGTAGGCACAACATACTTTTTTTTTAACAGAAATATACCTCCAAACATACAGATGTTTCTACAGCCTAAACACTCTGAACACCACAAACCACGAGAGAGATGCATGTGTTTATTCATATGCATGCTGTCACCCAGACTTCCCCAATCCCAGCCCAGCCCAGCCCAGCCCAGCCCAGCCCAGCTCTGCCCAGCTCTGCCCAGCTCTGCCTGGCCACCCCAGTCCCTCTCCCCTCCTGCCCCCAGGTACCCTGGTGGCTCACTCAGCACCAGGGTGTCAAGCCCTCCAGGAGCACAGGCCCTTACAGAACTTTCTTCTTCCTGAGCCAACCTAGGTGCCTCATCTTGAAAATAGTCACATCCACCTCAGCACAGTACCTCTCCAGTTAGTAGCTTCAAAAGAGTGGATTTCCCTGCTCCGTTGGGCCCCACAAGAGCCACTCTGGTGTCGAGGTCAATACCGAATTCTAGATTATTATAGATGCAAGGCTGAGGGAGTACAAGAGAAATACAGATACAAGCTAGACCATGGCTTTACTCTGCCTGACAACCAACCCTGTGGAGCCTGGGGCACCAAAGGAGCAGATGGGGACAGCAGAGGGAAGAACCAGCTGACCCCAACCAGAACCCACCTCCAACCCAGCTGAGCAGTTTTCCTCCCACGCACCCGAAAGGCCAGCGGAGTTCCAGGATGAGGTGCCCCAGCTGCCTCTCTCAAACCTTCGCCCATAGCCCTGCACAGGTCCACGGGCAAGGGCAGCAAGAAGGGGAGAGGCCCCCAGAAGTACACCCTGCCTCCCAGCCACACAGGGGTACTCATTCAAAGGCCCTGGACTGAACTCACCCCATCTTTTGTGTACTTAAAGCTCACGTTCTGCACCATAATGACAGGTGGAGGGATCTTGCCACATGGGGGGAAATAAAATGACAACGTCTAGCAGGGGAGAGAGCCACTTATCAGTGTGGTGCCATTTTTGAGCCCTGCGCCTTTGCCCACCAACCCGACCTCATCAGTCCCCACCTTGTCACTCACGACCCTCTCCGTCAGTCCTGAGGCCATCATTTTCTGTAGTGTCTTTTCCTTGCTCTGGGCCTGCCGGGCCAGCTTGGCGCTGCCATGTCCAAACCTAGCAATGTAGTTCTGCGGGAGACCAGACGCCTCAGAGCAGGCATAGGCACCGGACAACTCCTCTTAAATCCAGGGTGGAAAATGAAGACTTTTCCTGACCTCTTCTGCCCCCTCTCCCACCCGCCGAATGTCCCTCCAACTCTCCCGCCTGATTCAAGTGGGAGGATGTGAGTTGGCTCCACCATCTTCCCACCTTCATGTGTGCAATCTGATCCTGCTCCCAGTGAAACCTCTTCATCTGGTTCTCCTCCAGCTCCAGCCGCGTCTTCACGTACTGGTCGTAGTTACCCTGCAGGGAAACACCAAGCAAGCAGGCAGCGTTAACCCAGCCTCAGCACAGGTTCCTTCTCGGAGTGGAGGAGGTGAGGGATGGCACTGACTTGGCCTTGGCTAGACGGCTATCAGTAGGAGTTCAGAAGAGTATCGCAAAGCGCATCCTAACCCAGGGTGAGGTCTTTCTTGTTCTGGGAGTTTGAGGCCAGCCTGAGCTACACTGTAAGTTCAAAGCCAGCCTGAGCTACATGGGAAGACCCTGCTTCAAAAATCCAAAAGTAAGTAAATAAATAAGCAAACTACAAAGAAAGGGAGGAGAAGGGGAAATAAAAAGAATTAAAATGTGTTATGTACATGTACCAACTCCCCTCGATAAATACAATCATTATGTATTACAAACATGTACTAATAAGAATTTTAAAAGAAATGTTCAAAAAAAAAAAAATCAACCCACACACAGAGTAGGATAATTATTAAGATTACAACTATGACAGAGAAAGACCAAGTGTATACATGAAATTTTCTACAAATGCTTGCAAGTGTGCAGGGGATTTCTGCAAGTCTATACACTCCCAACAGCAAATATGACTATGAATGAAAAGGACTACTTTTTAGATTGTATTTTTTTTTTTAATGTTGAAAATAACAAGGCAAGGTATAATAGGCGAGCTGGTGGGTCCCTGACCTCGAGTCTGCCACGTCCAGGGAAAGAGGGGCAGTGCGCCAACTCCCAATGTGGAGCAGGTGCCACGTGAAAAGGCAGAAGGAACAGGCCCTTCCCTGGAGACCAGAGAAGGCAACTTCTTTACCGTAAGGCAAACATACACCACCTGTAGTGGCTGCCAACCCATGGCTTATGGCCTGAAAGGAATGGCTTTGGGACAAAAATAAAACAGGCTGCGGCACTCCTGGGCCACATCTTTTTATAGCAATAGGGAGAAAAGAGCTGCTAGATTTTGTTTAAAAGGAGAACTCCGGAAAATTACTAAGTGTAGAGACTGGTGTAGGAAAAGCTGAGCCCACTCACCGTATAATACTTCAGTTTCTTGTTGTGCATGTGGATGATATTGGTGCAGACTCCATTCAGGAAATCTTGGGAATGGGACACAAGGACCAGGATACGCTTAAAGCTGCAAAGCCAAGAACCAATCAGGGCGGTGCTCAAAACCAGAGATGGCTGACAACAGGGAAACTGAGTCAGGCCCAGAAACCTGTATCCTTTCCCACATACATCTAAGAACCCTGCAAATGCACTGTGCAATTCCCAACATCAACAGCACCCAAGTCACCACTGGGCCATCTCTCAATAAGGGGACTCTGGTGCCTTTCAGAGAGCAGGGAGGCAGCCTGAGCTTCCCAATCTTCTGTTCTAAAGGTCAACAGATAGAGCAGAGATGAGAGTAAGGACGACGATGGTGAAAAATATGTGTACACAAATCTACTCCTAAGTGTATCCAGAACTGTGCGAGGCAAACTGGACCAGATGCAATAGTAAAATGAGGTTTTTCTTTTGAAAGAGGTACCAAGTCACGGTACCATGACAAGCTTTCTTTTAAATCTGAGACAATATTCCAGGTTACTCAGTTCTTTAACTGAGAAGACTATGACCAATTTGGCTTTGTTCCTCTGTCATTCTGTCATGATCTTAGGTAAGAAACCCCTTTACATGAGGTACATGCATACAATTAAGAAAAGAAATACAGTCTTTCGTCAAGACGCTGTACTTCAAATTGGGGAAAAACCAAAAAGAAATAACCATGTTCTCAAAAGCTCACATTCTTCCGACTAAATAAAGACCAGAGGCCAGCCCTATGGCACTCGTACCTGTGCAGCCCTGCAGCCCCTGCAGCTCACTTTCTCACTGCTCCACCACCAGTTTGGCCCTAGGCACCCACTGTCTCGGGACTCTGTGGATTCCCACTTGGGACCTCTAGCACACACCTTCCCCCGACCCCAGCCACGCCTCCCTAGCCCATCCCTTACGTCTTCAGTTCCTCTTCCAGCCACACACAAGCATCCAGGTCCAGGTGGTTGGTGGGCTCGTCCAGGAGCAGCATGAAAGGCCGAATGAAGAGGGCTCTGAAGGACAGGAGAGGAGAAGAGGCGCCTCAGTACCCCGGGCACTACATGACAGGGACTGGCTTGCCCACCACAGGCAATTCTTGCAGGCTTGGAGGGCACCTGTGCCCTGGAATCAATTTGGCTCCAGGCCTCAGAGAAAAGAGGAAATCTGGGGAAGAAAGCAAAGGTGAAGAGCTGAAATAAGGGGAGACCGCAAAGCTTGGAAGTGCACAAGAGTGTGGTCTGGCTGGGGACGGTGGTGCATGCCTGTCATCCCAGCACCCAGGAGGCTGAGTGCTGCTGCTAGTTTGAGGCCAGCCTGGGCTACACAGTGAGTTCAAGAACAGCCTGAACTACACAGCAAGACCCTGTTTCAAAAAATCAAAAAGAATTGTGGTCTACACTGTGGAAATCAGTGTGGAGACACCTCAAAGAACTAGGGCTCAAGGTCCCATTTGACCCAGCTAGTCCCCTGCTGGGGATCTTCCCCAAAGAATTAAAAGAATCATACCACAGGGATACATGTGCACCCACGTTTATAGTGGCACAGTTTGTAAGAGCTAAAGCGTGGAAACAGCCCAAATGCCCATCAACTGGAGACCGGATCAAGAAAATGTGGGTTTTTTAATAAAATGGAGTACTACTCGGCCATAAAAAATGAGAAACTAGAGACATTTACAGCTACATGAATGTATATTGAGGCCATACTCTTAAGTGAAATAAATAGGGCACATGTAAATATCAAATAGTTTCTCTAGTGTGAGAAACTGAAAGTGTAAATAAGGATGAAAATGATTAAAACAAATAATTGATAATCTGAAATAGGAAGAAAAGGTCCAAAGGGGTAGGGGTGGTGGGAAGGGAAGGGGAAAGGAAAGAAGGGAAAGGAAAAATTATGAGAAAAGGAAAAAAAATGGAAACGAAATCTATGTAAATAGGGAAGGGTGAAGGGGGTGAAGGGAGCACAGGTAATGGGGGAAAAAATAAGAACCAAAATACATCATGTACAGGTACAAGCACCCAATGATAAATGGAAACGTACTGTATACCTAAAATGTACCAATAAAAGAATTTAAGGAAGAAAAAAAAAAAAGAATGTGGTCTAGGGCTAATGTTGAAAAGTCCTTATGAGTCTATGAGTCTTGTACACTGCAGCTGGTGACCAGGAGAAGGCAGAAGGGTACAGAGGGAATAAACTGCTAAAGCAGAGTGTCTGAATGATCTGGTGGGGCTGCCAGATCACGATGGAGACTAAGAGGTGGAAATGTAATCCAACTATGGGGTCTGGGGAGGGTGCCTTTGGAGGAGACTGGGATTAGGTAAGGCCGCCCAAGTGCAGCCCCAAGAACAAATACTGGGCCTTTATAAGAGGGAGAGACCAGAGAAGACATGTGTGCTATCTCGCACTATGGCCTGCCTATACCACTTCAAGACTGCCAGCAAGAAAATCATCACCAGGTGCAGCCCCTTGGCCTTGAACCTCCAGACCCAAGAGTCACCACCAAATACCCCAGGTATTTCATTAAGGCAATGGGAAACAGACTAATGTAGCTAGATGCCTCTCCAGATTCCTAAACCTGGAGCTGGGATTCCAACACTGAGTCGCTCTTGACCACCACAGCCAGGAGGCTCACTCCAGCCCACAGTGGCACCCAACCCAGCTCATTAATGTCTGTGTCTCATATGACACTTTCTGACCTCTGAGCCCTGGTCCAAACAGTCCCACTGGGGTAAGCACTCAACTGCAAGAGATGGGGAGCTTTCAGGGGTTAAGAAGAAGGTGGGAACTTACCTGGCAAGTGCGACCCTCATCCTCCAGCCCCCACTGAAGTCTTTCAGCTTCTTTCGCTGCATGGCAGGAGTGAAACCCAGTCCATGCAGGATCCGTGAGGCCCTCATCTCTGCCTTGTCAGCATCTAGCTCCTCCAGGCGCTCGTAGAGCTCCATGAGCTTCTCACACTCCGCTGTGGGCAGTGCAAGGCCATCAGGCTTCCTGGAGCTCGCCCAGGAGGGAGCCCACTCCCACTTCCTGGCCTGGAGCCCTACCATCCTCATGAGCCAGCCGCTCGACCTCCCTCTCCAGCATGGCCCGCTCCGTGTCCACTTCCATCACGCACTGCAAGGGTGTCTTGTCACTAGGGGGCATCTCTCGAGTCAGGTGGTAGATGTCGATGTGCTCAGGGATGGGCACTTCTCGCTTCCCGATAGCAGAGAGCAACATGGACTTTCCTAAGAGGGAGAGAAAACACCAACAAGTTCCCCATTGTTCCTCTCCAGTTCTTCACAGCCAGAGCAGGACCTCACCATTCTTTAGTACCTTCATTCCCTTCATTCATTCAAATCTTTCTCACCTCCTTTCTTGGGATACCTTTCCAACTTCCCTCAAATTCTTATTCTTCACTATGAAGACTTTTTCATTTACAACAGTTTCCCATACCACTGCCCCTCCACCCCCACCAAGCTCTCCAGCACCACCTGTCTAAAACACTCATGTGGCACCTACCACGTTCTACTCTGTGCTGCTAGTTCCTTTTCCCTGGGGACATCTGGTCTCCCACACATAATGTAAATTGGCTTTGTACGCAGCTAGGGCTAAATACTTGCTGAAGGACAGATGAGCCAAGGAAGAGAGACCTCCCAACTTGCCTTCTTTTTTTTGGACTGGGAATCAAACTCAGGGCCTTGCACTTGCCAGCCAGGTGCTGTGCCACTGAGCTACATCCCCGGCCCCTACCTTGCCTTTTAAGAGCCTCACCAATTCCATTTAAGCCAATGAGGCCATAACGACGGCCTGAGTTTAATTCCAGTTTGGTGTCACTAAGCAGCTCTTGACCGTGGAAAGTGAGTGAGAGGTTGATGATATGGACGTCAGTACTGTTCGGGTGAGAGGCCAGGACGCCAGTGACAGCGCGAGCAGCAGCTTTCTTCATCTCAAAGTCCTCCAGCTCCTTGGTGAGCAAATCTACTTCTGTGGACAGAAATGCCATTTGGGAAGGGGGCAGTAAGACAGACTCAGCTCTCACATGAACAGGCAGATCCTGAAGGACTGGGCTCAGGTCATGCTGAGCAAACTTCGAGGTTTCACATGCTTTATGCACTGCTCTACATGCTGCTTTCCTAGACACTTCACCTACCAGCCTCTTTCTTTACTCTAGCCCTCTATCTTTGTCTTGTTCTCTCTTTTTTTTTTTTGGTACCGGGGATCGAACTTGGGACCTTGTGCTTGTGAGGCGGGCGGCAGCACCACTGAGCTAAATCCCCGGCCCTTTGTCTTGTTCTCTTATGTCCCTGTTCACGTCCATCATTCTTAACTTTCCATCCTCTACCATTCTGGCCAGCAACAAAATATCCACATGGCCTGACTTTATTTATTTGGTGCTGAGGGTCAAACCCTGGGTCTCATATATGCTAGGCAAGCTCTCCACCACTGGGATACATCCCTAGCCCTTTTAAATTTTGAGACAGGATCTTGGTAAATTGCCCAAGCTTGCCTCTAGCTTATGATCCTCCTGCCTCAGCCTCCCAAGTGGCTAGGAATCCAGGTGTGCGCCACCATACCTGGTGGCCTGTCTTTATTACACTTTTTCCTAGAATCTTTATTTTGGAGACAATTTCTACCACTTAACTCTCTCTTAGCCAGCATTTTTTTTTTTTTTTTTTGGAACCAGGGATTGAACTCGGGACCTTGTGCTTGCAAGGCAGGTAGTGGCACCACTGAGCTAAATCCCCGGCCCTTAGCAAGCATTTTTTTTTTCTGGTACTACGGACCGAACTTGGGACCATGCGCTTGCAAGGAGGCAGCAGGACCACTGAGCTAAATCCCAGCCCAGCAAGCATTTTTTAACTTTCCTTTTTTTCTTTTTTGTGGTACCAGGGATTGAACTCAGGACCTTGAACTTGCCAGGAAGGTGCAGTGCTCCTGAGCTACATCCCCAGCCCTCTTTCCTTTTTTTGTATTCCCATCTGTTACTAATTTGTTACCAATTCTCTTTTTCTCTTCAAACATTTACTTAGTATCTACTTACAATGCAGACTACAACAAAAGAATTACCCAGCTATATGGTGGCACATACCTATAATCTCAGCACTCTGGGAGGCCGAGACAGGAGAATGGAAAATTTTGAGTACAGCCTGGGCAACTTAACTACCTAGCAAGACTGCCTCAAAATAGAAAAGTTCTAAAAGGGCTAGAGATGTAGCTCAGTGTAAAGGCCCTGGGTTCAATCCCAGTACCAAAAAAGGAAAAAGGATTTAAAATTTTAAAAAATTTAAAAAATAAATAAATTTTAAAAAAGGAATTACCCAAAACATGGTCCCTGCACTCAAAGAGAAAACAATTTACACTAATAAAAAGAAGATAAAGAAGGTAAGTACACTAAGATAGCATAGAGTATGGAGAATCAGAATATCATTGAGGTCAAGTTTGACTGGGAAAAGCTTTGCAGTCTTCATCTGGGCTTTAGTAGAACTATCGAACGTAGCTAGTACAAACACTGCGCTAACAGAACTCAATGTGTATAAAAGGACAGAAATGTAACTATTCAAGGGACAGTGAATAGTCTACATCAGTGGTGGCAAACCTAAGGCATACATGCTGCAGCAGGCTGTATCATTGGAAGCTCTATAAGGTTCACCATCACTGGTCTAGATGGAGCAAAACTGTGTAGGGAGCTGTCAGGGGCAGGAAAAAGGCTGGGATTAGACTGAAAAGGAATCTTTTCCTCATACTATCATGCTTCCCCACCCACACTAAAATATCAGGGAGCAGGCTGTGTTGATAGTACCTAGTTTCTAGCACTCAAGAAATGTTCAATAAATATTTTCCAAAATATAAGTAACAGAAATGCAGCTTTTTCCCAGGAAAATGCATTAAAATAATTTGTTACTCTTGTTACTATAGTCATTACCTTTTGACAATATGATATGGCAAGAGCCTGGCACACCCACCTCCCACCCCAACCCTGTGTAGGAATGGAAACTAAAAAGGGGCAGGGAACTGACCTCCCCAGTGTAGCCCAAGAGCAGCAATATAGCTCAACAAAGCCCATGTCTGCCTGCCACTCAGGTTTAGCTTCCTTGATCGGTAATAGGGTGGCACACACTCCAACTCTATGGGCTGGGTTCATCATGAAAAGCTCAGTGGCACCAGATACATCTTCACTGCCTAGCGTCCAGATCCTGACTCTTGGCTTTAAGGCTCAGCAACCAACTCAGGAACTCACCGCTCCCTCAATTCACCTGTGGTCTCTCTGCCATTGGCCTCTTCGTTCTTCTCCTCTGCCACCTGTGGTTCTGTGACAGCATCTCCGTTTTCTTCATGTCCCTTTCTGGGCCGCTGTCGAGCTTTGGCAGCTTCCTTCTTCTTGGCTGCCTTCTTCTTGGCCAGGTCAGAGGGCATGGTGCTGAGCCACAGGGGCACTCACTGTCCTATCAGGGAGTCTGAAGGGAAGCAAACAGATGCGCCAACCTTCTAAACTTACTGCTAAGAAGGCTGCGCCCTGTTTCATGCCTCTGCATTTTCTTATCAAGCCTCTGACGCCCTGCTCTGTTCCTGCCCAGGCTCTGCCAACTTTGCCAGGGTCTCTCACACCAATTCTGGGTCTCAGCCGCTCACTCAATCGGAACATCTCTTCCCCCAGGCCTCGTCCACCCATTCCCAGGGCTGCCGCACTTTGAAAGGCTCCTGCTCTTAGGCCCCCGGGTAGGGACCAGGTTCTGTCCTTCGGCTGAGCGCCGGTCTCCGGTTTCCCCACAACTTGGCGCTCCGCACTTCGGCCGGCCGCCCCACTTTCCGGGATTCCTCCCGGTCGTCCCAAGCCTCCTCTCCGTGGTCCTTCCGTACCCGCCTGGCGTCAAGACCAGCTTCTCCCCCGGACGCATGTGGCCTCCCCCCGGAAAGTCCCCCTCGGAGTCTCCACTCGCCACCCCTGAGCCTCCTCCTCACCCTGCTCGTCAGCTTGTCTCCCCGGGCCCTTTCTTCTTCCTAGCAGCCCTCTCCATCCCGACCTCGTCCTTCCTTCTTCTCCTCGCTCTGCCTCCCCCTCACTGGCCAGAGCCCCCTCTCCCGCCGCCGGCAATCCTTCTCCCCAACTCACCGGGCCTCGCCGCTCGGCCTCGGTCGCAACAGAGCAGCTCCTTCAGCTCCACCGCGTGCGGCCGGCTCACCAGCCAATCACGGCCTTGGGCGGCTCTCAGCGCGCCGCCGCGACGACTTCTGGGAATTGTAGTCCTTTAATGAAGCTACCCAAAGGTGGGAACCTACTCGAGAACTACCACATATCCCAGGGCCTACGCGGGTCCTGGTGACGTCATCAGAACGCACGAGGGTTGGGGGAAGGAATTGATAGTCCAAGAGTCCTCTACCGGCGGGCCTGCTTTAGGCCCTAGAAACTGCAAATCCCAGATTGCTCCTCGGATAAGCGGGCTGGGCTTTGTGGAGTTTACTCCACCTCTCGAAGATCTGTTGAGCAGTGTGGACCTACGTAACGAGTTTATAGGGCTACACAACCAGGCTAGCCAGCAGAGTGTACGACTACACTTCCCAGCATGCATCACGCGAAATGAGTCGAGACAATGGGAGAGGTGGAGGTGGGAGGAGGAGGAGGGAGAGTGAGGCGCTGGGCAGAGGTTTCGGAAAGCTGCACATCTTGCCTCAAATGATGCCAACAAGATTCCTCCATGGAAGAAACGCGTCTTCGTTTCTTGAAACCGAAATTTTAGAGGTCGGACTATGGCTAACCACACTTTTAGAAGGTGCCAAATGTTGTTCCTGAACCTGAGCTCCTTGGCTCACCCACTCCAGAACTGTTAGGTTTCCATCAAAGCTCAGTAGATTTGGTGGGAAGAGCCTTAAGTACAAAGACCCCTTTGATGAGTTTAGCTTTATCAACACTTTATCGGTGACCTTGCCTGTTACTTTGTCTCACTGTTGAAAGTCTCTTAACAGACTTCACATTAGGAAACCTCAAACTTGTAGCCTCGGATATAAGGCAGACTAGTTACAATCCTTGCTACTTTTACAGGCTCCTGTCCATCAGCGCTTTACTACCTGTGACACTGCAGGAAAGCAAAAGAAACTGTTACTTCCTCTCTAAGCACATCGTCTAAAAGTAACACCTTGTGTCCAGATATTGTAACAAACAGACAAACTCACCCCTCCCAGCATAATAAAATAGTTTTTCTCCTTTAACTTAGTGTTCCGGTAAATTGTCTATTTATAGTTCAGAGATAAGCTGTACTGTTTCACACTTTCATATCTTTGAATGTTCATTTTCCTAGAATACCCGATGCCAATTAAGTATCTTCTATAGGTCAGGCTGAGATAGAGTTGCAATAGTGACTAGTCACTCCCTTACCTAGGGGCTCATAAGGAAGAAGGAACTTTGAAAAGTAAACAGACTGACAAAAGAAGCTACTCCTGTGTGTTGTTGGAGCATTAAGGTGGGGACCTCACTTGGCATGGCATAATTAAGAGCATTAACTCAGGCCATACTGGCTACACTCAAATCCCAGGTCTACCATTCATAGTGTTTAACCTCGGGCAAAGTACACACTTTTCTCTATAAAATGAAAATGACAGTGCAATAGAGAGTTTAGTTAGCTTATAAATAGGCAGTCACCACAGGAAAAAGGATAAAGGTTAGCATAAGAATAGAAAGATAACAATTTTTTCTCCCTGGAAGAAGGTTCTTTTGCAGAGTATACTGTTAGTTGACGGTTTCTCCAGTTCAGGACTGGACTTGGGGGGGGAGACATTAGAAATCCAAAGAGCTCTTATTCATGCTCTGCTTGTCTATATAAGATCAGGACAAACAAAACAAGTTGGATTTCCATTTGGAATCCCCTCCTGGTGACAGGAGATATGTCTCTTATTATTTCCAAAAATTACTTGCCTAACTTCCTCCTTCTGTCCATGATTTGCATTCTCTGACTTTGTGAAATGAGGAGCTCAATTTGCATAGAATCAACTGTTTCAATAGTAGAATACTTACTTCATGTTTGTTAAAAAGATCAGCACTTAGGGCTGGGGATTTAGCTCAGTGGTTCTGCCACCTGCCTCGTAAGCGCAAGGACCCGAGTTCAGTCCCCAGTACCAAAAAAAAAAAAAAAATCAGAGCTTGTTATTGCCGATTGATTCTTTTTTTTTTTTTGGTACGGGGGTGGGGGCGGGGTGCGTATCAAACTTGGGTCCTTGCGCTTGTGCAGCAGGCAGTGAAACCACTGAGCTAAATCCCCGGCCCTTTTTTTTTTCCTTTTGATTGAGTTCTTCTTGGCTTTCATTCTTTTTTTTTTGGTACCAGGGATCAAACTCAGGACCTTGTGCTTGAGAGGCAGGCAGCAGAACCACTGAACTAGATCCCCACCCCCTTCTTGGCTTTCTTCTTGCCTTTCCTGCCTTAAGAATGCACTAGATGTTTGTTTAGTTTAACATATTCAACAAATATTAAGCATCTACCATGGGCAAAAGAATTACTTTAGATATAAAAGAATATTAATTATAGTTGAGTGACTATAAACCCTTACTGTATGAAGAAAGTGAGTTATATATGATGGTGGATCATGTAAAAATCACTCACCCAGGCATCTGAGCCTCCTGGGAGCATTGTCTGCAGTGTGTTCCCTCTCCCAGCCTCACTTAATGTGTGGTGACAAGCATGTTACCCATTACAAAGAATAATAACA
Source organism: Heterocephalus glaber (assembly GCF_000247695.1). The sequence continues at coordinate 5,414,987 of NW_004624800.1, read as the reverse complement.
TTTATTGTGCTCTTTCATTTATGCTCTTTCATCAATCCCCCCAACAAACTCTGAGGTGTTCTTTTTTTCCTTTTACAGTCTAGGAAACTAAGGCACAAAGTTGTTTAATAAAACAATACTGAAAATAAACAAATAAATAAAACAATACTGGTGGTATTATAAACAGTGGAATTAGGTAAAAATAGGCAGTCAGATAGGGCTAGGTCCTCAAGACAGTCAGGATAAAGGTGAAACACATCACAACTGCAGCCGGAGACACATCTGTTGGATACTGGGCCTCAAGATAAAGACAAGATAACCAGACCTGTATTCTTCCTCAAAGGACAAACACTGGGCCTAATTAAGTCTAGATATATATCAGCCATCCTGGTGGGTGACCAGAGACCTCTGGACCCACATTTCCTAGGAGAAGTCTTTGTTCTTTCCAACCACACTTGTTATGTGGCTTGTTTCCCAACAGGACCACTATTACCTAAGTGACTATACTTATAACCTTATTGTTTGATCATGGCTATGGCCCACCTGGTACCTGTATGGGTTTTACCCCATAAAACTCCACTATAGAGTTCAAAGGGTGCATGTGAAGAAAAGCAAAACATCACATCAATAGTTTCTCATATTGATCTCATGTTGAAAATATTATTTTGGAGATATCTAATAATAAGATATTAAAACCAGGGGCCAGGGATTTAGCTCAGTGGTTCCGCCACTTGCCTCGCAAGCACAAGGTCCCAAGTTCAATCCCCGGTACCAAAAAAATAAATAAATAAAATAAAATAAAACTAATACCACCTATTTCTTTTACTTTTTAAAAAATGTGGCTACTAGAAATTTTTAAATTACACACATGGCTCACATCTATGGCTTGCATTATATTTCTATAGGACAACATTGATCTAGAAATCTTTCTCAGGGCAACCCACTTTATGGTGCCCCTTCTGTCTCTCTTAGACAGAACCTATCTTTCTCTGAATAAATTTTTCCTATTCTTAACCTCCAAAAAAAAAAAAAGAAAAGAAATTTTCTTTCTCTAGTCTGTTTCCCGGACTAGAGACTTTCTCAAAGTCTTTCCTAAGAAATCATTCATTTACCACCTATTATGTTCTAGTTGTGAAGCAGAGATCCAATTGCAAATTTCAGTACTTAGCTAACTGAAAATGGAAGACCAAGACACAGTAACCACAGTGCTAGTAGATAATATATCAGGTGAGTTCTATTTTGTATACTCCTAGAATGGTAGTTTAAAAAAAAATAGCCTCGGCTTGCCTTGAACTATGTAGCCCAGGATACCTCAAACTCACAATGATCCTTCTGCCTCAGCTCCCGAGTGCAGGGTTTTCAGGCATGTGCCACAACACCTAGCTAGAATGGTCATTCTTTACTGGCCCCATTGTTATATTTTAATAATTTTTTAAAATATTTTCTTTACTATTTTGAAATGAAGTTTGCAGATGATGTTCCCTAACTAAACACATAATTTCAAAAATTAATAAAGTAATCGTGATTTCAGTATACTCAAAGACATAATTAGATGTCTGTACGTATATGTGAGATCACCTTGGATGTGACAATACAGATGTATTCTGAACACTGTGACACTGAAGTCAGTGATACAGTGCTCTAAAAAGGTGACTAGCACTTAGCAAATTCCTAAACATAACGAAGTACCATTGTCCTTCCATTTATGTGATAGTTATGTCCCTTAAAAATTCACATATTACAACCCTGAAAAAGTAGCTCATTTTTAATGTAAAAAACCCAGGTGTAACCTTTTTTCACCTATATGAATGTTCAATAGGACATCTGCAGGCTGCTGGGATCAGGATGGTTTTCCAGTGTGCAAGGCATTGAGCCCCCACACCCTGTCCCATGGTCTGATGAGTAAATTGCCTGTGTACATTTCCAAACTGGAGCAGTGGCTAGGAGTCCACTGCCTGTCCCCTAACCTCACCTTGGGCAATGTCCCCTCACCAGGCTCTACTGCCCTGGCCTTTTCAGTTTTCTTTGTGGATGACTGCTTTCCCCTCTGTCAGGTCCTCCGCGTGCTCTTTGCCTGGAAAACTCAGCTTTTTTTTTTTTTTGGTACCAAGGATTGAACTCAGGACCTCGAGCTTGCCAGGCAGGTGCTGTCCCGCTGAGCTAAATCCCCAGCCCCTGGAAAACTCAGATTTCTATCTGGAACTCTTACCTGAACCTTTGGATCGCATCATCCCCACATTCTCCATCTAACTTAACTCTCCCTGTTTGGGTTTCCACTGGCTTCTGTACTTTTTTGCAATGGTACTTACGGTATCATAGTTTGATTTCTGACGAAGGTTTACTCTCCACCTGTTGCCCTCAACTCTCAGCTGCCTGAGGGCAGAGCCATGCCCATCTCATCCACCCTTTATTTACCTAGGACAGCACTCACTAAGACGTCTGAAGTTTAATGGGCAAACAACCAACAGTTAAGCAACTGAATTGGGTTGCGAAACCGTTGGGGAGAAGCGTGCTCATGGAGGGTGGGGGTATGCCTTTTGTTCAGCGCAGATGCTGTTGAGAGAAAGCTTGGGGCACCTCTGGTGCAGTTCGGGTTCGCTGGGATTGGCGTCTGTGGATCCCAGCTCTTTACTGGGGGCCAGGGATGCGAGCGACCATAGAGAGGGCGTGGGAGGAGCGAGCGGCCGGATACGGTCACCATAGAGACGGGTGACTGACAGACAGCGGAAGAGGAAGCCTCGGGCCGCGGCGTGAGGTGGCAGCTGCATCCGCGGCGGAGCCGGATCCTCCATCGGCCCTGGGGTCTGTTCACTCTTCCCGGTCTCAGCCCTCCGCCGGGGTCCCTACGCACGCCTCCGGGTCCCCATGTCCCGCCGGAGACCCTGTCACCTTCGATCCGGCCTCCGCCGACCCCAGTCCGGCTGCTGGGGCCCCCTCCCTTGGGGATCGGGCGCCCCCAGTCGCCAGCTGCCTCGCCTCGGCCGAGCGGGCTGAGGACGCCGACTCCGGCTCCGGTCCCGGCTTCGACCTCCCTCCCTCCCTCGCTTCCGCTCGCCGGCCCGCGGTTCACAGCAGCTGGACCCCGCTCCTCCGCTGTCTGTTTTAAGACTCGCTTTGGCCCTTTCTTCTGGGGCTGGCTCGGGCTGCGGGCGCCGAGACGGGGCCGGCCGTGGGTCCTGGCGGAAGGCAGCCGCGCTCCTGCTGGCCTTCTCAGAACCCCTGTGTTCTCCAGCTGCTGCTCGTCGCACGCACGGTTTGCTTTCCGCTTGTTTGGCGTGGTCCCCGGGGCCCAGGGAAAGCCAGGCAGCATTTGCTGGCACGCAGCAAGAGTGCCTGTAATTTGTACGCTGCCTGCCCTCAGGAGGGTGGGCAGCAGAGCCTGGCAGCAGCTGGGATACTGAGACAAATGCCCTGCAAAATGGCTCCATGGGGCACTGCGCTCCTCTGAGCGGCCGTCAGTGCTGAGTCACCGCGTGTGCCCACCTCCTTTGATGTGGGCTGGCTGGTGTGCACCGTGCGCCGCTGCTGACTGCTCCTGAGAGGGAGGGGGGCTTGCTGTAGCCATTGTGTGTCCTTGGTACTTGAGAGCAGGGCGGAAAGAGCCCCTGGCTCCTTGCCTTTTGCTGGTCTGCAGCAGTTGGTCAGCAGCCTCTTCAACAGCTTGAGTGGGGATGTTGCTAGGTGGTCTTCAGAAAAGGGAAACTGAGGCAGCTGCCTCTGGTTGGACAGTTGCTTTGATGTATCATGTGCTTTTCCCTAAGCCCTTCTTTATCAGTTGCTGCCTTCTTTTGACTTAGGCCCAGTCTGCATTTGTGTGTTGTCCTTTTTTGGGTTAGGTTTGAGAGTACTGAGCTTTGCTCCTCTCCTTCCTACTGGAAGGCACACTGTAATCTCAGGAGCAAAGGAAACCATTTGCATGTGTGTACTGCTTGGGCTGAAGGGTGAATCTCACACCTTGGTGACTGAAGACCAGGCATCTGGAGTGTAGAGTCAGCTCCATCGATCTTCCAGGGGATGCCTGGCCTGGAAGTCAGCACACCTTGCTCTGTTGTTGACCTTGTTCACCCCGCGTTCCCTGGCTAAGACTAAGCCTACTGCTGGCCTGGTGCCCATCGACACATTGACTCTTGAAGCTGTGCCCACGGGTGCACCCTCATGGTCAGGCCTGTCACCATGCGACTGAGCTCCCTGTTGGCTCTGCTGCGGCCAGCACTACCCCTCATCCTAGGACTGTCACTTGGATGCAGCCTGAGCCTCCTTCGGGTTTCTTGGATCCAGGGTGAGGGAGAGGATCCCTGTGTAGAGGTTGTGGGGGAGCCAGGAGGGCCACAGAATCCAGACTCAGGACACCAGCTGGACCAAAGTGATGAGGACTTCAAACCTAGGATTGTCCCCTACTACAGGGATCCAAACAAGCCCTACAAGAAGGTGCTCAGGTGAGGGGCACTTATTTGCATGGTTTACCAACATGGGTCTTAGCTGGGACTGCTGTTTAAGTCCTTACTTCTGCTTCAATGTTTGGTTCCTTGCAGCAATTCCTGTCTTTTTTTGTTTTTTGAGACAGAATCTTGCTATATATTCCAGGCTGGCCTTGAGTACTGTGATCCTCCTGCTTCAGCCTCCCAAGTGCTGGGACTACAGGTGTGCACCACCATGCCTGGTGCAATTCTTTGTCTTTTCTCCATCTTGCTTTGTTCCAGACTTGCTCCTTCTCATATCTAAGAAAGTCTCATCATTGATGCTGAATTGGTGTTTCATTAACTACTCAATGAATGTTTATTTGCTAATCCATATTGACAAGGAAGGGAGTCTGTCCCTTTTCCTCAGCTCAAACTCACTTGGTCCTAGGGGGATGTATGTGCTGGACAAGTTGGCGCACATTCTCTGCAGACCAGGGAACTGACCCCTGCCTGCTGGTCTCTCCACAGGACTCGGTACATCCAAACAGAGCTGGGCTCTCGAGAGCGGTTGCTGGTGGCCGTCTTGACTTCCCGGGCCACACTGTCTACTCTGGCCGTGGCTGTTAACCGCACAGTGGCCCACCACTTCCCTCGGCTACTCTACTTCACCGGGCAGCGAGGGGCCCGGGCTCCCTCAGGGATGCAGGTGGTGTCCCATGGGGATGAGCGGCCTGCCTGGCTCATGTCGGAGACCCTGCGCCACCTTCACACACACTTTGGGGCCGACTATGACTGGTTCTTCATTATGCAGGATGACACATATGTGCAGGCCCCTCGCCTGGCAGCCCTTGCCGGCCACCTCAGCATCAACCAGGACCTGTACCTGGGCCGGGCAGAGGAGTTCATCGGGGCAGGCGAGCAGGCCCGGTACTGCCATGGGGGCTTTGGCTACTTGTTGTCACGGAGCCTCCTGCTTCGCCTGCGGCCGCACCTAGATGGCTGCCGCGGGGACATTCTCAGTGCTCGTCCTGATGAGTGGCTTGGCCGCTGCCTCATCGACTCTCTGGGCGTTGGCTGTGTCTCACAGCACCAGGTGACAGCTCTTTCAAGTCAGTCCCAGTCCCCACCAAGTTGACAGTGACTGAGTGAGTGCTCTCCAGGCTGCTCGCTAGAGGCTGACATTTTGTCCTCCCAGCTACTGCCCTGCCCCTTTGTCACTCATAACCCTGAGGCCATCAGAAGCGCATCTTATCAGGGATCCCTGAACAGGACAGAGGGGCCTGACTCACCATCCTGCACCCCATCTGTCTCCCTTCCCCAACACCTCCCCTTGCACATCACACTTAGGGACAATGTGGGCATTTTCTAGGGATGGCTTCTTCCCTGAGAAGAAAGGTGATCACTTTCCAGCCCTCGGAGGAGCCCATTGTGCTGCAGAAGGGTGGAAGGCTTGGAAGATTTTCTGGCTCATGGCTTTCATGCCACTGAGGAGCAGTGGGATTCATTGTGGGGAGAAGGTATCCCTAGTGCCTACTTGATTTATCATTCCCAAAATGAGGCACTGAAATTAGCCTGAGAAAGGGGAGCCACCAGGAAGAGCCTTTCCTTCCACTCCTTCTGAAGTAGCAACCGTGGCAGGTGTGATCGGTGAGGATGGTCAAGGCCTGCTGGGATAGGCAGCCTTTGTGTGTGGCACTGATTGGTATGATTGATCCCTCCAGGGGCAGCAGTATCGCTCCTTTGAACTGGCCAAGAATAGGGACCCCGAGAAGGAGGGGAGCTCGGCTTTCCTGAGTGCCTTCGCCGTGCACCCTGTCTCCGAAGGCACCCTCATGTACCGGCTGCACAAACGCTTCAGTGCTCTGGAGCTGGAGTGGGCTTACAGTGAAATAGAACAACTGCAGGTGAGCTGTAGAACAGTGGGCAGGCCTGGGACTGGCTGGAGGGTAGGAGGGGGGCCCCAATGCGTCCAGACTTCAAAGGAGCAGGCAGCTGAGCAAGTCGGGGCTGGGCTGGACCCTAGCATGGCAGGGCAGATGGGAGCTGACAGTGCTTCTCCACCCAAGGAGGCAGAAACCCAGAAGTCCCTGAACTTCTGGAACTCTTAAGAAAGCCCAAGAGTAGGGCCAGGGATTTAGCTCAGTGGTTCCGCTGCCTGCCTCACAAGCACAAGGTCCTGAGTTCAATCCCTGGTACCAAAAAATAAAATAAAATAAAATAAAATAAAATAAAATAAAGCCCAAGAGTAGACGGGAGAGGCATGTGGGAATCTTTAGTGATGGGGTACAGATGAGAAAGGGTCCAGTCATGAAGAGGATGTGTGTGCACTGGACAGGGCAGAGAAGGGTGGGTGAGCGTCGTACGTCAAGATGACTTTTCCTGTGTAAAGTGCACGTCCCTCCTCACGGCATTTATGTAAGGTGGGGGTCATTCTTGTCCCCTCTGCAATTTACAGCAGGACACAGGTGATTAGCCAGAGCTCACTGTCAGAATCTCCGAGGCCAGAAAGCTGGAGCCGGGTGGGATCCTAGCACTGGTGCTCACATGAGGTGTGTTCCCTCCAACCCAGGCCCAGATCCAAAACCTGACAGTACTGACCCCCGAGGGAGAGGCAGGCCTGAGCTGGCCCATCGGACTCCCGGCTCCCTTCACACCGCATTCTCGCTTTGAGGTGCTGGGCTGGGACTACTTCACTGAGCAGCACACCTTCTCCTGTGCAGATGGGGCTCCCAAGTGCCCTCTGCAGGGGGCCAACAGGGTGGACGTGGGTGATGCTGTGGACACTGCTCTGGAGCAGCTCAATCGGCGCTATCAGCCCCGCCTGCGCTTCCAGAAGCGGCGGCTGCTCAATGGTTACCGGCGCTTTGACCCAGCACGGGGCATGGAGTACACCTTGGACCTGCTGTTGGAAGCTGTCACTCAGCGGGGGCACCGGCGGGCCCTGGTTCGAAGGGTCAGTCTGCTGCGGCCACTGAGCCGCGTGGAAATCCTGCCTATGCCCTATGTCACCGAAGCCACCCGAGTGCAGCTGGTGCTACCACTCCTGGTGGCCGAAGCTGCAGTGGCCACAGCATTCCTGGAGGCCTTTGCAGCCAGCGTGCTGGAGCCTCGAGAGCATGTGCTGCTCACCCTGCTGCTGGTCTATGGGCCCCGGGATGGTGGCCATGGGGCCCCAGACCCATTTCTTGGGGTGAAGGCTGCGGCTGCGGAGTTGGAGCGGCGGTATCCTGGGGCAAGGCTGGCCTGGCTTGCTGTGAGAGCAGAGGCCCCTTCCCAGGTGCGACTCATGGATGTGGTGTCCAAGAAGCACCCCGTGGACACCCTCTTCTTCCTCACCACCGTGTGGACCAGGCCTGGGCCCGAAGTCCTCAACCGCTGCCGCATGAACGCCATCTCCGGCTGGCAGGCTTTCTTCCCAGTCCATTTCCAAGAGTTCACCCCTGCCCTGTCACCACAGAGGTCACCCCCAGGCCCTCCAGGGGCTGGCCCTGACCCCCCATCCCCTCCTGGCTCGGACCCGTCCCGGGGGGCCCCTGTTGGGGGCAGGTTTGACCGGCAGGCATCGGCAGAGGGCTGTTTCTACAATGCTGACTATCTGGCGGCCCGCGCCCGGCTGGCTGGTGAACTGGCAGGCCAGGAAGAGGAGGAAGCCCTGGAGGGGCTGGAGGTGATGGATGTTTTCCTCCGGTTCTCAGGGCTCCACCTCTTTCGGGCCGTAGAGCCAGGGCTGGTGCAGAAGTTCTCCCTGCGGGACTGCAGCCCCCGGCTCAGCGAGGAACTCTTCCATCGCTGCCGCCTGAGCAACCTGGAGGGGCTGGGGGGCCGTGCCCAGCTTGCCATGGCCCTGTTCGAGCAGGAGCAGGCCAACAGCACCTAGCACCCTCCCTGAGGGTCCCTCGTCCACCTCTGCCCCAGGAAGGGCAAGGCAAGGCGATGGACAGAGGGCATGTTGCTGTATTTTTTTAAATAAGAAAGTATTATTAAAAAATGTTTTCTACCAAAATGTTTTTAACTAGGAAAAATGGGGAAGGAGAAGAATCTGAGGGAAGGGTGTGGGGAGTTTGTGCAGAGGGACCCACTGTCTTCCCCCTCCTGGCTCCCTCTGTCCTGGGTTTCCATTGATCACACGGCTGCTGTCAGATGAACAACCTTTAATCCAGTCCTCCCGCCCCCAAGGCGGCAAGAAGCCAAGGGTGAGGTGGCCGATCCCAGCCGTCTGGCCAGTTCTTCGGGGTGCCCCCAGCTGGTCCCCAGTCCACAGCAGTGCTCAGTCGCAGGCCCCTAGGTGTTGCGCACAACCAGTGACTGCTCCAGCTCCTGCCTGCGCTGTTGAATCTTTAGACGAAGTGTGGGTAGGGACAGGGTTACAGTGCTCCTGGTGAGTGAGCAGGACAGCCCGCCCACCCATCCTGTGTCCCCTGTCCTGGCCCAGTCTGGGAGCAGGAGGCCACAATACACCGGGGTGTGTGTGGCAGACAGGCGTCACTGGGGAGCAGCAAGGGCAGGGAGATGTGGAGGAAAGGAAAGCTCAAGGGCAGGGGCGCCTGACCTTGCAGTAGAAGTAGCGGCTCACAGCCTCCTGGGACCAAGGCTGGTGGTAGAATTCAGCCCTGCGCTCCTCTTCAGGGTTGCCAGCTACGTCCGTCATCACCTGAGAGGGGGCATGGAGTCGGTGCCAGCCCTGCGCCCTCACCTGCCTCTGGCATACAGCGTTTATGCTCTTCCCCATCTGCTTGTCTCCACTCCAGCGCCCCCCAGCCTCTTGCTCACCTTGAGGTCCCGGCTCTGGGAGCGGAGCAGGTCTTGGACGTAGCCTTTGGGGTCTCTGGAGAAGCTTAGCATGAAGTCCCTCTGGATCTTGAGCTGGTTTATGGACTCGATCGTCTCATGGATCTGCAGGTAGAGAGATGCTTTCCACCTGGTCACCGCAATGCCCGTGGGAAGGTGGCAGGGTGCGGTGGGAGGGGAGGGCTTCCATGAAGGGCGGTCTCCGAGCCCCACTTCCACCAAGACCCAGCCAAGGAAGGGTGGGCAGAGCTAAACTTGGGATTTGGGCAGCCAGCGAAGGCACATGTCCCTGTCTGCCCCTAACCCACGCTCTGGTCTGTCCTAAGTGTGCTGTGTCCTCTCTGAGTTATTGTTCCGCTCCAGCTCTGGGCTCGGGCCCCACCTTACTGTCCAGAGCACTGATCTCCTGCTGGTTGGCTGTGGACAGGAGGAAGCTGCTCATCTGGCCCTTCAGTGGCTCCTCCACCTCCACATCAATGTCGTAGCATGCTGTCTTCTTCTGGTCTGATGGGTCCACGCTGCCAGGGAAGTCAACCCCTTGGTGGCCATGACGTCTCCACAGAGGCCCAGAGCCCCAGGGCTGGTGCACAGGAGGGAGGGAGGGAGGGAAGAGGAGGGAGGACTAGAAAGGCAGAAGCAAGCTGGGGCCACCTCACCTGATGACATGGTTGATGACAATTGGGTCAGGGGGCAACAGAAGGGCTGTGAGGCGCTGGGGAATCTCAGAAAACTTCAGCCGGGGACAGTCAAAAATCTGAAATAAGACAGTCGAGGAAAATCTCACTCCTCTGTGTAAAGAGATCATGGCTATAGTTCTAGGTCCTTCCATTCTGGAAAGGCCACTGGAAGCTGAGGGCAAGTTGGGTTCCTCAGTGCCCATGGGATGTAGGGTTGGCAGCATGGCAAACAAGGGCTTGGGGTAGGGCCCTGAGCTACCCGCTGGGGCATTAGCCCTGCTTCCATCACACCATGCCACCTTGAGCAAGTCACCCAACAGCCTTGGCCTCAGTGTCTTCATCTCTGGGATGGGAACTTTGACAGTTCCTATCTCACAGGGTGTCATGAGGATTCACGGAATCGACACACTTTCACAAAGTGCTCTCAGTAGGGCCTGGCGACATGGTAAGCCTCAATAAATATCACCTGCTTTTTCTACTGAGCTTTATCTGCTGTGCTTGTTGTAAAACATATTCCTAATATTACTCTACTTTGGGAGAATGTTGCCCTAGCAATTTCACAGCAATGTGATTTTCTTAACTGCCCAGGGCATGGGTGTCATTACCCCACACTTCAAAGATAAGGAGCAAGGCACAAATAGCAGAGTTAACTTACCTAAAGTCTAGGGCTGGTCTAGAACCCAGGGATCCTAACTCCAAGTGCCAAGAACATGGCATTCCGGTATGTCGTTGGCTTTGTAGGGTTCCAGATAGTCCTAACTTGGGGAGCCTAAATGGAGGGCTGCGGCATAGAGCTGATGTGTAGAAGACCTGGCCTAGACCCCTATCCCTCCTGGCCCACGGCCATGGCTCTGGCCGTTTCTGGTCTTACAGACTCTAGTAGGGAGATGTGGTGTTCCCTTTGAAGAGGTGCTCCCCAGATCCCTGGGTTCAGGAGACATTACCTGCTGGAAATACTTGTCCCCGTTGATGTACTCTTTGTCATGGGAGTCCTGTAGCCTGTTAGTCTTCACGTACTGCCACAGGGCCTGTACAATAGCCGAGCGGCTCTGTGTATGCAACCCCAGCAGCCGGGCCAGGCGAGGGTCCAGTTTGAACTGGGGAGGCTAGGAAAAGGTGACCAGAAAATTAGACCAAAGAGAGGACGTGGGAAAAGCTCAAGGCCAGGCATCTTGGGGCAGAGGCCATGGTGATCGGGCCCCTTGGAAATAGGGTTTGCAGGAGGGGCAGGAAGGAGGACGGGGCCCCTTGGGATGTGCCTGGTTTGGCATCTGGGATGTGGGGACAGGCACAGACCTGGTAGTCCAGCATGAGGAGTAGTGTGCAGCGCACACTGAGGTCCCCTGGCCTCTTCACCTGGAACCCATCCGTCTCCTGGGTTGTAGGTGTTCGGTGCCACTGTCCAGGGGGAAGGGCTGGGTCACCTGCAGGCCCATCTGGCTCGGTAGGGCTGAGGGCTTTAGCATGATCCCTGATCCAAATCTGTGCAGGTTCTCTTGGGCCTTGGGCCTTCAGGAAAGTGGGTTCAAGGGCAGAAAGGATCTGCCTTACCTCAACAAGGTGGTTGTCAGGGCCGTACAGGTCTTTGTCCAGCTCAATGACTAAACTCTTGAAGAAGGAAGAGAACTTCCGCTTCTGCTTGCTGGGCTGTGGGAGAGGAACAGGGGCCATGGTGCAGGATGGGCTGAGCTGGCAGCAGGCAGGTGGCACACTTTGGGGCAGCCTTCTGCACTCAGACTCACCCCAGGCCCACCCACTGGGGCAGGGCGACTCCCTGACTCTTCCTGATGCCCATACCCACCCCAGGACACCTGGAGAGACCTGGGCCAGGACGTACATCATCCAGGAGCTTCCCCTCCACCCGCAGTTCCCAGGAGGCAATGCTGCCATCAGAGTCCTCTGCATCGGGCTTCGCGGGGTTAAAAGTATTGGAGATATAAAGACGCAGCTTCCGCTTTTGCTGTAGAAATAAAGAGCATAGTATAGGGCAGAGACTATGTGCCTCCACCCCGGGGGCCACCCTGCTTCCCCATCTTGATCACCAGCTTAGAGCCCTCTTCCTGCCCATACTAAGGCACCTTCATGGGCCTCTTCAGGGCCTCCTGGATGTCCACCCGCTTCCGCATGATGGTTTGATCCAGTTTCCTTTCAAATGCTAAGAGGTCCATGTAAGCCTGGGACTCGGGAACCAGCTCCCGAATCTGGAGGAGGAGCAAGACAGGAGCGGGGTCTGAGACAATCTTGTGATGTGGAACGGGAGCCTGGTGTGCAATCCCAGGGCACAAGAAGTGTGGAAGGAAGGGGTCTGATTGCAGACCAGGAGTTTTGAGAGTGCAGATGGGACTTCACCCTAGGACCCCAGGCTGCAACCTCAGTGGGGCCTCCGTGTGTTCAGATAAGAACTGCTCCTCCCTCTAGAGAGATCCATGCAGCTCAATGCCAGGCTGAGCATCCGTGCAGCCTAGCAAGTGCTAGCGCCTAACCTCATCTTGTCACTTCTCCTGTCATCTGGCCTCTCTTGGGTCCCTGCAAAGAGCTGAGGGGCTCTGGAGTCCCCAACACAGAGGACGGCTGTCATCGCTTGCCTCGGTCCTGGCCCCTCGCTGGCCCCACACCTGGGGTCTCAGCACGCCACCCACACCCAGCTCGGCCTGGGTCCCTGGCCATCTTCTGTTCCCTGACTCCCTCTGGCAGCTTCTTTTCTCTTCTTTGTCCCATGCCTTTTTGTCTCCTGACTGCTGGCGCTCCATCCCCTGGACCTCAGGTGCCTCCTTCCCTCTGGCCCGTCCCGCCGTCTGGCCTGAGGAGCCTCACTTCTTTAATGAGCTTTTTAAACAAACAGTGAGAGTGGTGTGCTGCTGAAGCTCTGCTCCTGCGAGAGGGTGGGGCCGCAGAGGGGGGGGCTGCTGGGGCGGCTGTGAAAGGCACTCACCCTTTGAGGGAGGATTTTGTCAGCCATCTTCCTCCTCTTGGCACTGTACATTTTTTAAAGAAAAAACCAGGTTACCATGGTGACAGATCTGGGAGTAACGAGGCCACCTGCTACATTATCCCGACATCTCCGCCTGCCTGGCTGGGGTTCCCATAGCCCGCTTGTCTGCCCACCCGCCTGCCCAAGTGGTATGTGGAGCTGGCATGCCGTCGTCCTCTCTTAGCAAGTCCTCTGGCCTGGGACGCTCCCCCCTTCCACACCACCACATCCTCAGGGCCGGCCAGAGAAATTCAGACTTAGGATGCACTGGGGGTAGGGGAGGAAGCTGGGGAGTGGGGAGGACGGGGGACAGGGAGGACCTGCCCTTCCTGCCAAGCAGGGGTGCATGTCCAGGGGGTCTGAGCTCAGACAGGGGAGCGTCAACCCCTCCCCACCCCTGGAGCAGGTGGGGAAGCCATGAAGCCGGGGGACTTACATTCCTGCCACCCTGTGACTGGAAAGGACCACTGAGGGCTGGGGCACTTGTGCCCTACGACCACCTGCCAACAGGGCATGGGACGCACACCAGACAGGGACCCAGAGACAGTGAGCAGGGATGTTCTGTGTAGGTATGACTTGAGGTGGGGGCCACACTACGTGGGCTTGGGCTGGGCACCAGTTGGGAGTTGGCCTCCTCACCCACTAACTGCTAACTCCCAAAAGCAGCACAGAACACCCTTGGCGGATCCGGAGTATGGCTCTACACTGCCCCCGTGTGGTGGTCGCACCCACTGCCCCCTCACCACAGAATCCACTGGAAGGCTGGGTGAGCAACTCACTGAAGGTTACTGCTTTAAACAAAGTATCTATGTGAAACTCCCCGTTTATACAAGATAAATCTTAGAATTCTTATCTGATATACAAAATGACGATTCGCTTTTCAAAATAATTCATCATAGGATTCCTACAAATGGTGAATTTTCCTTGTATAAAAAATTCAAGGGCTGGGGATTTAGCTCAGTGGTGCCGCCGCCTGCCTCAAAAGCACAAGGTCCCAAGTTCGATCCCCAGTACGAAAAAAAAAAAAAATTCAATAATGAAGTAAAATTAATATTGCACCTTTTATAGGAGTCCATCTGTTGTGCAAAAGGAAACATGTGTGTTTGGCTAAATACTGATGCCCAGGGTGGCATAATTTCTGCCAGGAGCCAGCAGGGGCTTTTGGGGTGCCACCAACTGCCAAGAAAAGGAAAGGGGCTGGCCCTGGTGACCTGGGGACAGACTTGGTGCAGAGGACCTCACCAGTTGAGTGCCTAAGAGTCACCTGCACAAGACTGGGCAGAGGCCACCACCCACAGAGAAGTCCCCAGGCTCCACCCCCATGGCCAGAGATTCCCACGGAGAAGGTCTGGCTGGAACAGTCTTTGAGACTCTGCCAGGGGCTCGAAGGAAGGTGCAGTGGGGTATTACACTTTGGAAAACACCAAAGGCTCTGCCCTGGTCCTTCGCCAGCCCCATCCCACCCCAAAGACTGAAGCATCACCCAAAACCTGGGGTCGGGGTGAGGAGGACTTGGGTGACAAGGAGCAGGGCAAGGAAAGGGGCACTGGCTGTGACGGCCGCAGCCCGTCTCTCGTGGGCACACAAAAGAACCAGGCCAGTGCCCCTAAGCCCACCTCCCCAGGGGGCATCCCACCCGGGAGACGCCCCTGCCAGCAGCTCCTCCTCAGCCCCCCAGTCCTCCGCGCCTCGCCCCCGGCCCCGCCCGCCCCCGCCCCACTCACCTGCGGCTCCGCGCGGAGGCGGTGGGCACCGGCTGGCCCTGGCTCTGCGCGGGGTTCTGCCCGGGCGGGGGCGCTGCTCGCTTGCGGGCGGGCTCCATGCCCGCGGGGGCCAGGCCGGGTCGCACGGCGGGGCTGCCCATGTACGGGGAGCCCGGGGGGCCCATGGGCGCCCCCTGGTGGGGCATCCGGGCTCCGGACGGCATCCCGGGGCGCTGGGGGCGGGGCGGGGTGAAGCAGAAACCCGCACCCACCGGTCAGTCCTGGGTCCTCGGCCGCAGGCGCGAAGCCGGCGCCCCTACCTGGGCCGACACCACCCCTCCCCGCTGGTGACCCCGGGCACTGGGTGAGAGCGAGAGGTGGGCGGGGCGGGGCGCGGGGACCCGCGCGGCTCGGAGGAGGGGGCTCGGAGCCCCGCGGCGGGAAGGAACTGGAGCCAGGCGGGCGCTCAGGGCATCGCCGGCCGCGGGCGCGGCAGATACCCGAGCGGGCTAGGAATGGCGCCTTGCAAAGGATGCTCCCGGCCGCACGCTGCTCGGCAGGGCGCCTGAACAGGCCCTCTCGTCCCCACTTGACAGATGAGGCAACTGCGGCTCAAGGAGAAAAGCGACCTCGCCAAGGTCACGCCGCTGCTCCTGGCATCGGGCGCACCTGAACGTCCCCTGGGACGCGGGCTCCGCTGTCCGCGCTGCCTCTGGCCACTCCCTCGCCCTCCCAGCCCCCTTCTCGGGCTGCCCAGCCCCTTCCCCATTCACCCCTTTTTCGGCCCCCACCCTGCCCGGAATTTGGCCCCTCCACCTCAGACCTTACTCTCTTCTGCTGACTCCAACTTTCCACACCCAGGGGCTTCCCAGACTTAACCCCCCTCCCCCACCTCTCCCAGGGTGAAGGCTGGGGGCAGGGCAAGGGCACCTGAGGGGCTGACGTCAGACCCTGGCAGGTCTCTCTGATTGGGAGCCCTGAAGCTGGGCTCCAGGTGGGCTGCCAGGGAGCCCGAGTGGGTCAAAAGCAGCAGCATCTCCACCTCATGCATTTCCATCCCCTGCCTGTCCCCGGAGGCAGAGAAGGGCCCATCCCACAGACCTTCTCCACCCGTCATGCCACCCCAGTGAGGGCAGATGTCAGGGATCAGAGGGGACCACGGGCAGGTGGCATTCCCAGGCCACTATCAGTCAGATGGGTTCAGATGAGATACAAATGCCTCCCAGCAAAGTGTTCCAGACCCTTGTCCAGACCCAAGAAAGGAGATGAACAGGGTCAGAGAGAGGTTCAGGGGCCATAAAGTGGAGGGGAGGTGGGAGAGAGAAGGCGATCAGGGAGGAAGGGACACAGATCCTGGGCTCATGTTACCACCCCCCCACACTCTACCCCAGCACAAGGGGGCACCCGACCCCGCCCTGGGCTTGTTTTTCTTCCTGCACTGCGTCTAACCCTAACACCCTCCACTCCAGCCAGCAGCTGTCTCTGCCCGTCTCTAGTGATGGCACCTGCCTGTCCTGTGTCAGCCTCTCCCATCCCACCTGACCCTGTCACTCATGTCTCCAGGGTGGCAGTCCCAACAGAGCCCGGGCCTGGCCATCCCCACCAGCATAGACAGGGCACTGAGAGTGGGGTTCTGGGGCTCACAGCCACCCAAGAACCAAAGCTCTGACTTGACTGTATTCAAATCCACGTAGAGAGGTAGAGCGCCCTTTTCTCAATGGGTGGCCTCTTTGAAGAGACCCCCCAGGTAGCAAGGTCAGGACTGGGGACTACACTGGCTCACAGGGATCCCTGCGAAGCCGCACCCCAAGAGCCCTGGGGTTGGAGCAGGCTGCCTTGGGGAAAGCCTCTCCCTTATCACTGCTTCCCCTTCAATCAAGGCCATGCACCAGCTGACTTATTTAGAGAGGCCCTGTTACCCCCCAGCACCACCCAAGAAGAGGCAAAGATGTTGGGGACTCTGGGCTCTCTCACTGAGGTGTCTTCTCGGGGTCACAACCAAATTTGGCCATAGCGAATCTACCCGCTTCCTCTCCACTCAGTCCCCACCCTCTCCCCTTCCCCGGTCCTGAAGCCCCAGCCCCCTCCCGACCGACCCAGCTCAGGGCTCTATCCGTGGCGGTCCCCACTCCCTCTAGGTGCCCACGTGTCTTTGTAACCTGCCTGGGACGGGACAGGACAGGCCAGTGCTATCCCTTTGGCCTCTAGGCCTCCTGTCCCTGACTCCAGCCCTTCCTTCACACCTTTGAGGTGTTCAGGTCATTCACTTCCGGTGAGGCTCAAGGGGATCCTAAAACCCCTTAACCTGACGTCTGGTCCTAAAGTAGGCCTCTTCTTGACCCTCGAGACAGAGGCCACAGCCAAGCCCCAAGCTCTCCTGCGGGAATGCAGAGGCTGTTCAGCAGAGAGCTTTCCGCTCACTGGCTCACAGTGCCTCCAGGGTCACCTGCGCCTGGTGCCCCACTGTCAGTGCCACTGTCCCAACGGTTGAACAGGGACAACAGACAACCCACCCACCCTGTGCCTGGTCCCTGTCCCCCACCCCCACTGCCGGCGTGGGGAACACCTGGGCCCAAGGGGAAAAGAATTGAAGTCAACACGTCGAGCACAGAGGGGATCCCTCCCTGCACACACACACCCTGGCGGGGGACAGTCCCAAGTCCCACCCCCGGCCCTGACAAGCGCCCGTTCCAGCGCCTCCCTTCCCGCCGCCGCTGCCGCCGCTGCCGCCGCCGCCGCCGCGCGCCCATCCCCAGCGGCCGCCTGGCGACGTGTTCGGATGCCAGGCGCAGGCACCGTCCTGGCCGGGCCGTGTGCCCCGGCAGAGGCCATGCGTCCCCGGCGCCTCGGGGTCCCTCCCGGTCCCCTCTCCATTCAGCCCGCGCCAGCCCGCGCCCTCCCCCGCTAACTTTCCCCCACTCACCACCCCATGGACCAGAAACTCAAAAAGTTTGCTTTTCGTGGCTTTGCGCGCCCCTCCGGCAACTTCGTCCGCGGCCATCAGGGTGGGCTCCGCGGCGCCTCTCACTCTCTCTCTCCCTCTCTTCCTCTTTCTTTCCCTTTTCTGCCTTTTTTTCCCTCCAACTCTCCCCTCTGAGTCCTGCTGGGCTCTCTCACACTTCTACTCGAGCGGAGTGGGGAGGGGGCCCCTTCAGGGCTGCCCTGACGGCCCACGGCCCACGCCGTCGCCGCCGCCCGCCCGCCGCCGAGGCTGCCGCATTCCAGCACTGATAAGCCAGAAATAGTCCGGCGGCCCGGGATCTGCGTGCGGGCTCGGCGGGAACGGCCGGCACGGCGGGCACCCGCCCGGGCACCAGCGCCGGCCGGCCCCGCAGCGCCAACCAGCCCGGCGGCCGAGCGCGGCTGCAGCCGAGGGAGCCCGAGGCCCGCGGGGGGCGGCGGCGAGGCGGGGAGGGGGCGCGAGGAGGTGGCGGCGGGGGGCTCGCCGGCCACTCCGGCTGCCTCGCCACAAATAGTTTCTCGGTTAGGGAATTCGCCGGCAGAGCCAGGCAGGGAACAGCCAGTTCCAACTTCCTTCCCCCAAGTGGCTCCCGATGCATTTCGGAGGCCCTTTCCCCAGAGACCTGGCAGGCCAAGTAGGGAAACATTTGCGGGGAGGAATCTGGGGGGAGCCGAGCTGCCCGGGGGAGGCCTTGCTCTGGCCCCGGGGCGCGGTGGGTGTGCCCGGGAGGGAGGGCGGCGCGCCCTTGTCTCGCGCGCCCGCCGCCGCGTGTCCGAACCCTTTTGTGGCCCGGCGCGGAGGCCGTGGGTGTGGATGTTTATGTGCGTGCACAGACAGACGCGGGTCTGTGTGCCTCCCTCCACGCGTGCCGCCGCTGTGCCTTCACGCGCGTGCGTGCGGGCAGGACGCGGCCTGTGCCGTGCATTTCTGGGTGCGTCTATTTCTGGGACTGGGCGCCTTTGTCTCTATGCGAGAAAGTGAGGGCAGGAGGGGACAGCTTTCCGAAAGAGGGGCATGGGTCCGGCTCATGAGGACAGGGAGAGGAAAATGTGGGGAATGGAGCAAGGCCCGGGAGGGTGCTTGGGTGGGGAGCTGGAAAGAATGAGGCACGAGGGATTTGCAGGCCCGGGGAGGAGGATGGGGACGCGGAGGAGCCGAGGCAGCTGGGGATGGTGGGGTCAGCCTCGGGACCCCAAAAGAAAGGAGATAAGGGAGACCAGTTAGGGGCAGCTAAGGGAGATGGCAGTCCCAGGAGTGGAGGAAGGACTGGAGGAAGGAGTGGTGAATCCTGCCGTACCAAGCACGGCGCCCTGGTCCCGCCCACGCCCAAAGCCACTCCCCCTCCCCGCCTCCCGGAGGAGGAGCCTTGGCTTTGGACAACAGTGGGTCAAGTTTATGGGCCTGCTGGGGCTGGCTGTCAGAATCCAGGGCCAGCAGGGCAATGCTGAGGGGATGGCTAGAATACCTGATTGAAGCTGTGCCCTCAGGACCCAGCAATACTCTGGGGGATCCTGGCCCCTGACTCTTCGGGGTACCCCCAGAGGTCAGGACGAAGACCTGTCTGAAGGTTCTACCTGCGCCTGGTTTTCTTTGGACCCTGGTTGTGCTCCTGGCTGTCGATGCCTATTCAGGTGCTGAAAGGTGGCCGAGGGCTTGTGGTCCAGGATGCCGCACCTCTATCCCTGCCTCAGGGAGACACTGGGCCATGGTGGGTGGGTCCAGGCCACGAAGGTGGCTGCCGGGAACCTGGAGAGGGGACCTGCTCTCCTCCAGCCCCCCACTCACTCTCCACACCTGCCTTTCCTTTGCCTGCAGTGCCTCCACCTGCCATCCGCCAGTCCCCATCACGCCCATCCTACAGGGCCCAGCTCAGGTTCACTTCCTCCAGGAAGCCTTCACTCTCCCTCACAGACCTTTCTCTTCTCAAAACGCCCAGTGCCATCTACCCTGGCCTTGAACTGGTACTAGACCAATGCAATGCCTGAAGTGCCCCGGGCTTCATGGGTTGGGTTCAGTGTCACAGAGTGGCTGCAGCCCCTGAGGTTAGGATGGCCTGGGCTTGGTCCTGCTGTCCCCCATGCCTGGGTGTGGGTATTCGACAACATGAAGCTCAACTGGCAAAGGACAGAGTGAGTGTGACTCCCCCACCCACTTCAGGCTTCCGTGGGCCCTGGCTGGCGGTTCCAGCGGTGGGTGGGGCAGACTCACCAGGCTTTGTGTAAATCCTAGTGCTCTTGCCTTTTGGAGAGTCCTTACAGGAAAAGAAGGCAGCACAGGAGGAGGACAGGCACCCCAATTTGGGCAGCTCTGAAGATTGAGAGTGAGACATGTTGGGGGGCACCCTGCACCTGAGGGGGGCAGGAGATCCAGGAGATCTGCTTTTTGTCAGAGCTGGTGACAGTACCTTGGAACTGGTGAGCAGTAGGTAAGCCCCCTCCAGAGCCAGTCCTGGGGAGTCCCCCCTGCGCTGTAGACAGCAAACCCCACGCACACCCCCAAAACATGAACATACACTGGGGGGGCACCCGGAGCTGCAGGGCTGTCATACGCAGGCACACCTCAGCCACCCCCATGCCCAGCACAGAGGCCCATTCACAAGGACCCACCAGCAGAGCCTGTGTGGGCACAGCTGCTTTCACAGGGTGGCCCGGTGTGTGCAGGCCAGGCGCCTTCCCATGAGAAGGCAAGGGGACCCCAGTGCAGGGCTCCAGGCTAGGGCCCCCACTTCCCAAAGGCCGGGACCCACCACAGCCCAGCCCCTGCAGGGCGCTCCACCAGTACCACCTGGCCCTCCGCCTCTTCTGGGTGGGCAGGGTCCCCGGGTGCGCGAGGACGCTCTCAAAGCCGGAGCAGTGCGGGCCGCCCGGGCCAGGCCGCGCACAAGTCCCGGGCAGGGCCGCCCCGCGGTGGCCTGGAGCCGGAGTCCCCCCTGCCGTCCCCCCATCTCTCCTTCCCTCGCACAAGCGCGACCGGCACCAAATGGCAAAGCGCCGCTCCCCGAGCAGGGAGAGATGCGCCCGGCCCGCGGGACTGCGCGGCTGCCTCGCCCCCCACGGCGCCCGGCCGGACGAAGCGAGGAGCGGGCTGCTACCCGGGCGCCAGCCCCCCACCCCACCCGCCGACCGTGCCGCCCTCCCTCCGCCCGCGCCGGTGCCCAGGCTGGGCATGCGCGTTCGGCCTCCCTCCCGGTGAAGGTCAGCCGGGGCCCAGCTGCAGGAGGAGGAGGAGCAGGATGGGGACTTTAACTCCTTCCCCGCGGGAAGATGGCTACCGAGGCCGCCCAATCCGGTCCCGCCCTCCACCTGCCTGGCGTGGAGGTCTCCTTGGGGGACGCAGCCTGGGGAGGGGGCACGGAGGAGGAGAAGACAGGGGGGGATGGAGGAAGGAAGGGTGGGGGAGGCTGGCAGGGGAGAGGGAGAGAGAGAGGGAGGAACAAAGGAAACCAGGATGGAGGGAGAAAGGACTGCTCGGCAGAGACCCCTTTCCCTGGACCCCCGGCAGTAAAGCTTTCCTTAGTGGAATGAAATGACCCTGACAGATTGGGGCCTGTGTGGAGGACTCAAGAGCCTGGGGTGAGGACCCCTGATTTCTGAGATCTGGCATATCCCTGAGCCCAGCCTCCCCTTCTCCTGTGGTCACGAACTCCCCCTCCCCCCAGGGCATGCCAGGGGACCCAGAGTCTGCTGTGACCCGCTAGGTGTTTGGCCTAAGCCCCAGGCCCCCAGGGAACTCTGGCCGGACCTCAGCCACCCAGTCCCAACCCCTAACCACAGACAGGAGTCTGGAGACTGAAGATCAGACGGGGGGTGCCCTCTTGACCCCCCCCCCACTCCCCTTCTCTCCCTGAGCACCTGTGTGCTTCCCTGCCTGGGACAGTGTTTCTGTACCCAGATACCCTCTGCCACGATAAAGGGGCTGTTCCGCTATGAGACTGCCATTCTTCCGTGTCAGTTTTGTATGCACACACGTGGACACACACGCACACATATGCACACACACCAGACAGGATAGAAAGAAGCAAGAACAACAGCAAATAAGACACCAAAATAGCTGTGTGACCTTGGGCAAGTCGCTGTTATCTCCCTGCCCCTAGCCTTGGTCACAGGATTCCTTGGGCCCTTCCTGCTCTGAAAGCCAAGGAATCCCTAAGACAGAGAGCCACCAAGGCAGAGGAGGAGGGATGGGCGGGAGCAGACAGATGGGTACCCACAGCAAGTGGGTGCTGCTCCCAAGTGCAGCCTGGGCTGGCCATCAGCCTCCTGTCTGTGAAGTCCTCCAAGACACCCCTTGCTCCGCCTCCCTTCAGAGCTACTCTCTGCTCCTCGCCCCACACCAGCGAGAGACCTTACCGTGGGGTCCCCGAAGTCCTGGGAGGTGGGCAGGCGCATGACACAGGTTGGCCGAGTGCACAGTCCTCCTCTCTCTCTGTGCCTGCGTGGGTTTGCTCGGTCTAATGGGATGCTCCCTGACACCCCTCCCAGCCCACACACACCGCACACACAATGAACTGCAAACATCGGGTAGCTGAGGCTGCTTGTGGCAGGAGGAGCGTGGAGCTGAGCCTCTGGGGCTTGGAGCAGCCCGCTGGCCCCGGAGGGAAGGCACATTTTGGATTCACTGCCAGCTTCCTTTCATTCACAGCCACCATTAATTAGGTGGTCTTCTTGCAGCAGGTCACGCCCAGCAGCTCAGGGCACTGTACAAAAGCCCAGCCACAGGGGCCTGGCCCCTGTTTCCATGAGG
Source organism: Heterocephalus glaber (assembly GCF_000247695.1). The sequence continues at coordinate 5,392,764 of NW_004624800.1, read as the reverse complement.
ATGCGGGCAGTGTTTCTATAGGATCCTGAGGGGTGGTGTGACCCCCCCACCCAGAGCCCAGGGCTCTGCACGGTGGGTGGCAGGACCAGATCCAGGGACTGAGTCAGGCAGCACTCCTCCGTGCTGCTGGCCATGTAGGGAGGGATGGGTCATGCACGAGTCACCCTCACTTCCTGCCTGTTGCCCTCTGCATCAACCCTGGCAGGTTGGGCCAGAGTCAAAGGTTTAGAGGTGCCTGAAACCCTGGGCCAAAGGATGCCGCACGGAAGCATTGCCCTGCTCCTCCTCCCCGGAGTTCTGGAGCCGACTCAGGCTCCCGGGTGAGGGGCAGCCAGGGCTTCAGAAGCCCACTGGTCCCTACAATGTCCCCTTTCACTTGCAGAAGTCCTCATTCTCACCACCTCCTGCCATACCCCAAATGCCTAGGGCTCCGGGGGAGTCCCCAGAACATGGCCCAGGCCTGCCCTCCTGCCTATAGATGCTGGCTGAGTTCTCACTGTGTTGGTTGCAGGGAACCATCCGACCCAGACTTGAGAGCCAGGCTGTGGCTTCTTGTGGCTGGGGGTCTGCCATGCTATCCAGCTCTGTGGCCTGGAATGCCACTTCCTTCCTGGGAGCAATGCCTGCCCTGCCTGTGAACTGAGGGAAGGAGCAGAGAGCAGACCCTATCATCAGGCCCTGGATCTTTCTCCCCCTAGCTTGGGGCAGGCTCCACCTTGAGGGTACCAGCCCCTGACATGGGCTATTCCCTCCTGGGCTCTCAGAAGCTAAATGTCCACACAGCTGCTTTTATTTTTTGTACTGGGGATCAAACTCAGGACCTAGTGCTTTGGAGGCAGGCAGGCGTGGCATCAGCACCACTGAGCTAAATCCCTGGCCCTCCACTGTTGCTTTGAGCCCAGCCTTGCCTTCTTGAAGCAGAATCGCATCCCCAATTCTCCTTTCCAAGATGTTTCTTTCAGAGCCCTCCACTGCCACTGACCTCAGGGTTTGGAGGCACCCTCCTTGCCTTGCCTGTAGTTTTTCATGTCACCCTAGCTTTTCATGTCTACTGCCAGCTCATGCCACACTCCTGAGCACAAGCCACCTTATTTCTCGCCGGTCGCAGAGCCCGCATGCATGGTCCTCCTGGTTCCTCAGCCATGGACCTCCTGTGATCCTCCACTCTGCCTTGGCCAAGTGCCCAGGGTCACCTCAGATGACCATAGCAACTGCAGCCCCCTGTTTCTGTCCCATGTGCCTCAGTGTCTGACCACCTCCTCCATTTGTTCCCATGTCCTCATCCAGCTCTCTGACCTCCAAATTCTGTGGATACTCTGGCCCGTCAACTGATGTGCACCCTCAGTACAATCACTCTCTGTTCTCCCCTCTCTCACACTTTTTTTTGGGGGGTGCTATGGATTGAACCCAGGGCTTTTGCTCTGAGGTACATCCCTCAGCCCTTTTTAAATTTTGAGACAGCCCTTGCTAAGGTGCCACATTGCCCAGGCTGGGCTTGAACCTGGCATCCTCCTGCTTCAGCCTCCAAGAAAGCTAGGGCTACAGGCATGTGCCATCATGCCTGGCTACGTTTTTTTGTTGTTGTTTTTGGGGTTTTTTGGTACTGGGGATCGAACTCGGGACCTTGTGCTTGCAAAGCAGGCGGTGAAACCTGAAACCACTGAGGTAAATCCCTGGCCAGAGGTAAATTCAGGTTAATACTGATTTTTTTGTGTGTGTGTACCAGGGATCAAACTCCGGACCTTGTGCTTTTGAGGCAGGCGGCGGAACAACTGAGCTAAATCCCTGGGCCCTGGCTACATCTTTGTGTGTGTGTGTGTGGTGCTGAGGATGGAACCCAGGGTCTCCCACCTGCTAGGCAAGTGCTCTACTGTCCAGCTGTTCAGGCCCCGAGCCTGGGAATTGTCTGGAATCCTGTTTTTCTCTCACACCCACAGTCCATCAGAAGGCGATTCCCACTGATTGGCTCTGGATCCTAACTCTGACCACTTCCCTCCACTACTTCTGTGATCCAAACCACAGGTGCCAAGTGGCCTGCTTCCTACCTTGCACCCCAAAACCTCTTCTCCACACAATGACCTCCAAACAGAGACTCAAGATCCCCAGTCGCAAGCACAGTCTGTGAACACAGGAAAAAAATGGGCAAAATAATGAAGATCGAGGGTTCCCTGAGTCTGCTCTGTTTAACTCTGCCATGTGCTCTTCTGGCTCTAGTTACTCACAGCTTCCTGATATCCAGGAGCAAAAAGTTGCTGCTCATCAGTAAAAATCACAAAGCTTAGCCAGGCAAGGTGGCACATGCCTGGAATTCCAGCATTCAAGGGGCTGAGGCAGGAGGATCTCTGATACACAGTGAGTTCAAGACCAGCCTGCACTATAAAGTGATATGCTATCTAAAAACAACTAATAAAAATAAATAAATAAATAAACCCCTTCCAAAAACAAACAAACAAACAAACAAGGTCTGATCTGTCCCCTGCTATTAAACACTACAGCCTCCCCCTCGCCTCCACACTCCATATCTCTACCTATTTATCATCTTAATGTTTACCTTCTCTTCTTCCCCATTAGCATGCAAAAGGGCAGCGATTTTTAATCTGTCTTGTTCACTGATAACTCCTAAGGATCTGCCACCTGCTAGAGACTCCAATAAATCCAAGGCAGAGATGTAGGAGAAGGAGTCCATCAAGGATTTCATAGAAGCCATCACATCATTTTCAGTTTGCATAAGCCTTTGCTGTTGACCAACCACTATCACACACAGGAGCCTGTTGTTTTGTTTTGTTTTGGTACCAGGGATCGAACTCAGGACCTTGCACTTGGGAGGCAGGCACATTGCCACTGAGCTAAATCTCTGGCCCCACAGGACCCTGTTTAATGTCGATAGATACTCAGGGGCACAGGTAGGATCCCCATGCTAAAGATAAGAAAAATGAGGCCCTAAGAAGCTGCACTGCTTGCCCAAGTCACTGTGTGATTACAGGGTGAGGCTGAGCCTACAAGTCAGGTCTCTCTCTCTCTCTCTCTCTTTTTTGGGGGGGACTAGGAATCGAACTTGGGACCTTGCGCTTTCGAGGCCAGCGCTGGAACCACTGAGGTAAATCCCCGGCTCCAGATCAGGTCTCTTGACCTCAAAGTCCCTAGGTTTTCTCCTTGCCCCCAAACTGCCTCTTTGGGATCCCCTCGAGGAAGTTGAGCCTGCTGGGATGAGTGACAGAAGCACACTCATGGGTCACCATGGCAACATGCCTCTCTCCCTCCCCTACCCAGCCACTTCAGTCTGCTGTCTGTCAGGAGCATGTAGTCCCCAGGACACTCACGTCACCCTGCCTTCTGGTGCCAATTCTCCCCCCCGCACCCCGCCGTGGAACCAGAGATTAAACTCAGGACCTTGTGCTTGCCAGGCAGGCACAGCGCCACTGAGCTACATCCCTGGCCCCTCCGGTGCCAATTCTTAGCCATGGGTTTGGCGACCCCAGAGGGCCCACAGTGGCCCCCAAGGAGGGCAGGATGGATGACGTGATGGCAATGAGCTTTGTTTGTATGGAACAGAATGCAGATTTCTTGGCAAATCTGGAAAAAGCATGCGGGGTTGCAAAGGTGTGATGATTTAGCTCTAAAACAGTCCCCAAGGCCTCATGCACTCATAGCCCAGGCCTTTGGAAGGTGACTGGATGATCCGGGCTTAGGGACTTGCTGTCAAGAGGCGGTGTCTGGTTGGAAGAGGCAGAGCACCAGGGATGTGGCCTGGCGGGGTTCATCCCCTTCCTTGGCTCCTCCCACCTCTTGCTCCACTTCCTGTCTGCCATGAGGTGAGCAGCCTTCCTTTGCCATGCCCTGGTGCCATCTAAGGACTGACAATCCAGGGACTGAAATTACTGAAATGTGAATCCAAATAAACCTCTCCTTTTTTAAGCTTCGCGTGTCAGGCACTTTGTTGTCTCAGCAACAAGAAAAGTGACTGAGAACGAAGGGATGGGACCAGAAGACTTGCCCGTGACCAAGGACTTCACAGTCAAAGCTGGGTTCCACATCTCCCCGTGTGCCCTCGCTGCCCTGGGTAGGGTCTCTGCAGGCTGCACGGTGTGGTGGCTTTGAGCCTGGGCATGAGAACAAGATTTCTCAGCGCTGGCCCTGCTGACATTGGGGTGGGGTGCGAAGCATGTGTTCTGCCACTGAGCCCAGCCTAGCCCAGAGTGATTCTGTATGGCAGGGCTATCTGATCCATTATATGAAGGTAGGAGCATAGCTGGCCCTGTGGCCAGGGTGACCAACAGCACACTTCACATGCTGAACCAGTCTGCTGCCCCAGGGCTGAGAAGCTGGGTCTGGAGTCAGCCAGCCTTGGGTTCAAACCCAGCTCAGCACCACAGAGCACAATCTTGGTGGGGGGCTTGTCAGCACAATCTTGGTGGGGGGCTTGTCACCCCCACCAAGCCACTGTGGCAGCAGATCTCCCGGACTTAACCTCGCCTGCAAGGCCATGTGTTGGGCTGATAACAGCTGCAGTCTGGGGGCTGTGGAGCGGGGCATCCAGGGGAAGGCCAGCTGGCTGGGCACCAGCACGGATGTCCCTCTTTTCCTCCCCGCACACTCAGTGGCCACACACTCTGCCTGCCGGGGGAAGTGTGGCTGCTCACATGAGAGGCCCCTCCTCTGCCCACCCTTGGGACCCAGTAATTGTGGCAAAGACAAGACGGACAGAAGGCTTTGTACTGGGGTGACTGTAGGGTGACTCGGAGGATGGGCAGGGCACAGAAGGTCACTTGTTGTGCACCACATCATGAGCTCGAGCCCTTAACATGTGGCTAAGCTCACCCCTCCCCATAAGTGCGATTGTTAACCCATTTACAGGTGGGGGAACTGAGGCCCAGAGCGGTGACATGCCCTGGCCAAGCCTGCACAGTGAGTAGCGGAAAGTGCTGTCTCCTGTCTATTCCAGCTGTGGGCTGTAGCTGACCTGGTGGGAGAAAGCGAGAATGTACCACATACTCCTGCTAGATCAATTTTTTTAATTAAAAAAATAAACAAACCAAGGTGGGTACTGAGGTTTCAAATCCAGGATGAGACTGTAACTACATCTTCAAACCCAGATGCAGCAGAAGTGAGGGGAATGAGAGAGGCAGGGTGTCCCTGTGTCCCTGCAGGCCCTACCTCTGCCTCCAATGGCCCCCATCAGGCTCCCAGACAAGATACACCCATCCCTGAAGCCCTGAGTGGCTCCCCAGGTTCAGTCACTGTCACCGTGGTCTATGAGCCCCCAGGTCCCTCAGCTCAATGAGCCATGGGCAAGGTTCGCCAATTCTACCTCTAAATGTTCTCAAGCCTTTCTGAGTCTCTGCCTCTCCCCCTGCCACCATCCTAGGGCACCACCTGTCTCCTGGACTCCCTTCTTCACCTTGTCACTTGCCACCTTGTTCTCCCTACCAGGGTCAGAGTGATCTTTACAGAAATGTCACTAGGACCGAAACATAGCCTTGCTTAAGACTGACAATGGTTTCCATTGACTGCACCAGGAGAATCCAGATTCCTCCTCAGGAATCCTACAGATGGCTTCAGCCCCACCGGTTCCTCTCGGGTCCTCAAACTCCTTGGGTCCCTGCCACCCTGATCCTTTGCACATGTTCCCTCCATCTGGCATGAGGAGCTCTTTGGGGGTGGAGGTCAGATTCCTGAGGACAGGACTTGGTGCCTCAATCTAGAGGAGCTGATGTCAGCTCCTGCCTTGGGAGGTGCCCCAGGATGGCAGTGGCTTTGGCACAAGGCAGGGAAGAGCAGCACACCCCAGAGCCCGTGGAGAGCCTGGGGTGGCTAATGGTGAAGAGCTCTCATGATGAAGCTTCTGGCTAGCCTGGAGCCTGGGTTAGGAACGGTGGGGGTTCCTGGGGTGCAGAGAGGTAATCATCCCCCAAGTGGGCCTTAGGGGGCCTTCTCTTCCCTCTGAAGAGTGATAGGCATGAAGGGTGGCATCCATGGAGCTCTGGGGCACTGTATTCATACCCCTGGGGGTGGGAGTGTGGGTGCCAGGGCAGGGTAGCAGCAGTTATACTGGGGTAGGGGCTCAGTCCATCCCACCCACATTTGCATCCCAGACCCTCCCATATCTCCAAAGACACACAACCATCTGGACCAAGCTTAGGCTGTAAGATAGCCCTGTTCTGCAGAACTGAATGTGGTTCTCCTAGAACCCAGGAAGTGAAAGGCATGAATATTACTATATCCATTTTTTTTGGTACCAGGGATCGAACTCAGGTCCTTGGGCTTGTGCAGCAGGCGGCGAAACCACTGAGCTAAATCCCCAGTCTATATCCATTTTAAAGCTAGAAACACAAGGTTCACAGAGTTCTCTAAGTATTGACCTAGAGCCAAACAGCAAATTACTATCAATGGTGGGGTTCACCCACCGCCCCCTGTTTTCTGATGATCTTTTCAGGTCCCTGTCTGACTGCTTGCCCAGAGCTGTCCAAGAAAGCTTGAATCCTTCACATCCCTGCTTAGATTTAAAACACAGACAAGCTGAGAGGGGGGATTTGACACCAGCTCCAGGCCCTTTCAGTTCGCACTACATCGCCACGCTTCTCGGGAGGGGACCCCTGATCTCCTCTTTGGGGAGGGGCCTCCAGTTTTGTTTTTCGGTTTTTGTTTTTTTCGGTACCGGGGATCAAACTCGGGACCTTGTGCTTGCGAGGCAGGCAGTGGAACCACTGAGCTACATCCCTGGCCCTAGTTTTTGATCACATTCTGCATGTAGTTTATATTTTTGTCGTTGACAAGAAACCACATAAAGTAGTAGCAGCAACTGCTCAGGTACAGTTTCTGGAGCTGGGACCACTGACGTCCGGGGTCCTTGAGGTCTCAGTGAGGAATGCTGGTTTGGGTTCTGGGCCAAGGGATGAAGAGATGACAGGTGACAGATGACAGGTGACAAGTGACAGGTGAGGAGGATGGAGGGGGGAATACAAACTGGGTAGGGCAGAGTGGTTTTGTCTTGCCCACCCTGTGTCTTTTTTTTTTTTTCTTTTGAAACAAGGTCTCAGTATGTAATTCAGCCTGGCCTTGAACTCACTATGTAACCCACGCTGGCCTCAAACTCCCAAGGATCCTTCTGCGTCAGCCTCCTGAGTGCTAGAATTACAGGCATGCACCACCACGCCCAACGTACCATGTTTTATTTTTATTTTTAATTTTTTGGTACCAGGGATCGAACTTGGGTCCTTGGGCTTGCGCAGCAGGTGGCGAAACCACTGAGCTAAATCCCCAGCATACCCTGTGTCTTAATCACTTTAATTAGGTACCAACCTTAAAATTTGGGAGATTCCATGTAAAAAGCCAGATTTGTAGATTTCTCCTCTCTTTTTTTGGTATTGGGGATTGAATCCAAGTCCTCTGTGCTGGGCTACATCTCCAGCTCCCCTTCTTTAAATTTTTAATTTTGAGTCAGGATCTCAATAAGTCACTAAGTTGCCTAGGCTGGGCTTGAACTTGTGATCCTCCAGACTCAGCCTCCCAGCTTTCCAGATTCGCTTTAAAAATTAGAAATCTGGCCATGGACGCATACCAGTACATTTGGAAACAGCCGGATGGGGCTGAGGAAGGACTACTCTCTTTTGGAGGAATGCCCCTTCTTGGTTTTGGAGTGTTTTTGTACAGAGATTAAACTCAGGACCTTGCACTTGCGAGGCAGGTGCAGTGCCACTGAGCTAAATCCTGGCCCAGGAGCTGTCCCTTTTCATGGGACAGGTTCCCCATTCACTACATTCCCTCCCTGTTCCCAGTTTTAGGGGTGGGAAATCCAAATGCACCCAGGGGCCCAGAAAAGAGAGGCATGGGCTTTGTGTAAGATGAATAGCCCTGACCATAAGCCCCAGCACTGAGGGTAAAAGAAGGAGGGCCGGGCTGGGCCCTGTACAAAGGGCAACTGTCTTGTCCTCAGGAGGGTGGCGGGGCTTGGGCTCAGCAGCCTCTGAGGGCTGGATGTGGTAGGCACACCCCCACTGGGACTATTCTCCTACTGCTGGGGAAGTCACTGAACCTCGCTGTGCCTCAGTTTCCTGACGGTGATTACAAGTGCATTTCCTTCGGAGTGTTGTAGGGATAAACTAAACCATGAACAATTCTTAAAACATCTTGGTGCCGGGCGTGGTGGAGCATGCCTGTGATCCCAGCCCTCAGGCGGAGGATCGCTGTGAGTTCAAGGCCAGCCTGAACTGCATAGTGAGACCCTGTCTCAAAAAACAAACAAACAAGGCAGGGGATTTAGCTCAGTGGTTTCACCGCCTGCCTCGAAAGCAGAAGGTCCCGAGTTTGATCCCCAGTACCAAACAAACAAACAAACAAACAAAAACAAAAAGCCATCTTGGAAAGTGTCAGTGAGCCTCAGTTGACATCAGCTGCTACTGTTACTCCTCCCAGCTCTACTGGCCCTTGTACTCCTGCAGGGGCTGACTCTGTGCTGCTGTCTACAGGTCAAGGTGCTTCCGATCAGAAGGAGCTGGGGGGATCTCACTGGGGGGGTTGGGCACATTTCAAATGTCTCAGATAGCTGGGCATGGTGATGCACACCTATAATCGCAGCACTCTGTCAGGCTAAGGGAGGAAGATCACAAGTTTTATTTTTGGTAATGAGGATTGAACTCAGGACCTTGCACTTGCGAGGCAGGTGGCAGCACCACTGAGCTAAATCCCCATCAGGAAGATCACAAGTTTGAGCCCAGCCTTGGCAACTTAGAGACTCAGCGGGACCCTGTCTCAAAAGTGGGGTGAGTGGGAGCCTGCAGACCTAATGCTAGAGCTCAGCTTCTCCTCTACTTGTAACCTGCCACCCCTGCCTGTGGTCCTCTCCTCCAAGCCCTCTGCTGGGGCACCAGCTGTTGAGGCAGCTGCTGAAACCGATCAATTAGCTTCAGAGTCCACCCAGAGCCCTCCTCGAGGGGAGGCTACAGGGCTCTCTCCTGGCTCATCTTTGTTATTGTTGTTGTTTTCTTTCCAATTAAAAACTTTACTCGGAGGGCCAGGGATATAGCTCAGTGGCACAGCACCTGCCTGGCAATTGTAAGGTCTTGAGTTCTATCCCCAGTACCAAAACAAAACAAAACAACCCCCTAAAACCAGAGACCTTTATCTGGAGGCTGAGGGCGTAGCTCAGTGTTAAAACACTTGCCTAGCATGCAAGAGGTCCCAGGTTCAATCCCCAGTGACACCAAAAACCTCCACTTTATCAAGGGTGGGCCTCTCCAGGAGGGGCTGGATGGCAGCTGCTGGCTGAGCAGGTGGGCCACATCTCTCACTGAGGTAATGCCACATCAGCACAGGGCAGGCAGCTTGGTGGAAGAAAGGGTCTAATCTGAGACTCCAATGGCCCAGGCCAAGGTCAGACGAGGAAGACACTGTTGCCATAGCAACACCTGAAGATGGTGTGAGCCCAGCTGGAAGACCCCAGGGCTTGGGCCAGGAGGGCTTTGAGCCCCTCAGGGGTGAGCATGCAAGGGAGGCCACTGCAGCTCTCTGTGTAGAGAGTCAAGCCCCATAGCCCCCACATCAATCCCAGGCTCATCTTGATGGAAAAGTAGGGGTTCAAGGGGGAACAGAGGCCAAAAAGGCAAAAGTATAGCACATTTCCTTTGCCTTTAAGAATGCTACCAAGAGGCCTGGGGATGTAGCTCAGCAGTGCCATGCCTGCCTGGCAAGCACAAGGTCCTGAGTTCAATTCCTGGTACCAAAAAAAATTAGAAAAAATAAATAATGCTACCAATAAATACTTCAATTATTGGTATCCTCCCCAAGACACAAGAAAGTAAACATTCCTAATGAAGAAAGTGGTGCAAGAAAGTGTCCCCAAGGAAGTGACACTTCAATTGAATGTAGTTAGCCAGGGGAGGGAGCAAGGAAGGGTGTCAGAGGCAGAAGGAACAGCAGGGTGAAGGCCCTGACCAACACCAGTAGTTGAAACTCACAAAGAAAGGGAGGCCTGATAGTACAGGCTTTCTTGTAGGAAGCCCATTCTGTCCACCCTTGTGGGTTGGGTCGGGTGGAAGGGCACCTACTCAGGAGGCTTTCCCAGTGGTCTGGGCAGAAGACAACAGTGGTGTGGGCTAGGGGCTGACATGGGAAGGAAGAAGGGAATGAAATGGTGGTGTTCCTAGGAAATAAATCGATAAAAGCACATGGATGAGGCAGGAGGATTGTTGAGAGTTTAAGGCCAGCCTTGGCTACATGGTGAGACAGCATCTCAAGTGAGTGCTGGGATTACAGGTGTGCACCACCATGCCTGGAAAGATGCATATTTAACACAGAGAGTATTTCCTGAAGGTAGTGACCCTCCTCCAGTGACTCTAAAGTTTTTCTTTGGATTAAGCCAGGCTCATCCTACTTCTGTGGTTGAACAGCAATGTGCCGGTCTTTGCCTGAGCCCCAGGAAACTTTGGGACTTTGTTGAGGACACTGCTTAACTCTGTCACACTGTATCCCCTTGATGTCATCTGACAGGAATCGGGGCCACAAAATCAGCGATTGAGCAAATGATTTGGTTTTTATCTTAAGGAAGGGCTGAACCATGGTGCAGGGATTTCAGGATGGCAGGGATTGCATTTCAGGCACAAGCCTTACCTGTGGCCACTGCCCATGTCCCTGCCCTGATTTCCTCTCTCTCTGTGTCCTCCCAACTGTCAGGACTGAGGTGGAGACATTGCTATCTTCCGGTCTCGTCTTCCCCCGCTTCTTTCCTCTCCCCACCCTGCACACTCCCTCCCTCATTCATCTGGAAAAATAGTTCCCGTGGGAAGCAATCCAAGTTTGTAAATTCCAGTAAAGGCATGTTTGGGGAACCCACTCATGAAGTACATTCTCAAATTCTCCAGAAGTATGATTAAGTCACAAAGAAACTGATTCCCAGCTCCAGGAGCAAATAGAACACGTGATCCCAAACAGTGGCCTGGTGCATGTGAACAGCTTCTCATAGGGTCTCTCAGGAGTAACCGAGGGTTCCCCCATGTCTCACCATGAAGAGAGACTGGGGGACAACAGCCATGGTCCCCACAAGACATTCCTTAGTCAAATGCCCACCAGGGGCAGGCAGTGTGCTCAGAGGGCTCCGATTCCAGCCAAGGGCCCCTCTCGGTGACACCTCCGCTCATTACGCCTGCCACTCAGCTCTCAGTGACAATGAATACACACTTGTAATCACACCAGAGGTCTCCAGCTGCTGCAGGCTACCATCTAGATGCTGGGACAGGCTGGAAGCATCCAAATAGCTGGGCATGTGCCTGGCCGACTGCAGCCTGCAACTAGTGAAGGCTGACTTCAGGTTACTGCAACTCCAATATCAGATGCTACACTTCCCCCAGGCCCTAGCCCCTCACCACCTCAGCACTCAGGGGCCTCCCCAAGAATCACCACAAGACCCGGGGCCACTCTGGGACCAGCTGTCACAGGACACACCCACTACACCCTAGAATCTTCTCAGCCCCTTCCCTGCTTCTTGACATCACTTCCTTTACGGAAGGGTCCACCTGCTGTGCTGGGGGGGTTCCCGCAGGCCTAGCTCAGTGCACCTCCAAAAGGCGGCCCCTTGTCTGGACTCACCACCTCAGAGTCTCAGCAGCCTCCACCCCCAGATACCCCAAAAATTTCAGTGCTGAGTCTGCACCCTCCAGTCCAGGAAGAATGTGCTGAAGGCAATTGCCACTCCTTTTCTTTAGGAATCTAAGTTTAAAAACCAGGCACCGTACACTGAGAAATAGTCCACACTTCCTCTAAGGTGCTGGTAAGGTTGTGGGGAAGGGGTAGGACCTTAGTTTGGGGCACTGGCTTTTCTGTGGGCAGCAGCCTGGGGCTTCCAGTGTGGAGTCGGACCTGCCCAAATTGTGCTTGTTTCCCTGCCACCCTGTGTGGCTCAAGTCCTTCGGGCCAGGCTGGACTTCCCCACAGTCAGAGCCCTGCAATCATTTTGCCCTGGGACTCCAATGCCCCCTCCTTGGAGCTGGAGGTGTCTGGCACTTCCTGCCAGGTTGCCTGAGTCTGCTTTTTCCACTTTCACCAGGGCAAGGGCTGGTTCCCCAGCCCTTGAGGGTCACAGCACCCACCCCATTGGCAGGTGAGAACTTTTGGCTCTTTCATCTCAAGCCCCAGTGGGTTCTTCTGAACCAGAGGGACTGACATGGCACCTGCCTCTCACTGTTTGGGGAGGAGGAGGCTCAGAAGGGTCCAACTTTCGGGAAATGGCCCAAGGGAGTGCATCTGAGCTCCAGGCTGCCTGGTGGCCAGGCAGAGCCACCAGCCCTCCCATCACAAGTGTGCCCTGCGGGGGCCCTGCTGGCTTTAGAGGACCACACAGTGCATCACGCAGCGTCTCTAGGACTGGGTTCCCAAGCTGTGCCAGGGGACCTGTAGATTCCTTCCAGCTAGCAGAGAGCTTGTGCAGGGTGTGTGTACACACACGTGTGCAGGTGGGTGGGTATGCACGAGTATGCCTGTGGCAGTGGGAGGGGAGAGATGTGGCATCTGGGTCCCAGGCCATTTTCACACGAGCCACATGCTTGGCTTCAGATTAGCTGGTTGCTGGCCTCTAGAAGCAGGACATAGGCCTGTCAGGAGGTGGGGACACTTGTCAGAGAGCTCAGCTTGGAGGAAGGAGCATAGGCAGATGTCAGAGGGGTTGGGGAGAGGCACCCAATGGTGGGAGGGGTGAAAGGCACCACATTGGCATCAGGGCCCCAGTGAGGAGCAGATGTGCAGAGCAGCCGCATGGTTGTGCAGGGGCTGCTCCTGGGCCGGTGGGGGAAGAAGCGCCTACCTGTACCACGGTGGGTGGGTGCTGAAGGCCTGGAGTCATAGATGGCAGGATTCTGCAACTGGGGAGTCATCCAGTGCCCCCTCGGTGCCCGGGCCCAGCGCCCGCCACACCTGCAGCACCAAGGGCCATGCTGAGGAGAATCTGAAAGGAGAGGGCAGTGGGAGGGGCGGGCTGGGCCCTGAGCCCCCGGGAGGCTGGCAAGGAGGATGGGGGTAGAGGACAGGGCTAGCCTGAGGCTGAGGTGGCTGAGGAAGGGCATAGATTGGACACAGTGTGTGCCAGATGCAGGTGGTGACTGGCCCAATAGGACAGAGAACTGGCAAGACAGGAGCTGAGACTCGGGCAGAGCCCAGGCTCTGATGGGAAGGCAGGTTGGGGGCGGGTGGAACAGGTGGAGGGACAGAGCTGCGCTTCGGCGGGAGGGAGGCCTTCTGGCCAGACAGCAGCAGGCAGCAGAAGGGTCCAGGCCCGCCACGTTCACAGCCTCCTGGTTTGCCCAGACCCTGGCCCCACCAACCTGCTTCCCTGCCTGGAAGAGCAGAACTGCTTCATCTGGGGTCAGACTCAACTTCAGGACTCGACTCCAGGGCCAAGGAAGTGGGACTAGGGTGAGGGATGGGTGGGCTGCAGAGTGGCTCATGGCCACAGGTGGCAGCCTGGCAGAGATGGCAGGGCTCCACACTGAGAAGGGGCTGTGCTGGGGTGCGAGGGGCAGGGAAGCCATGAGAAGAGGGAAGTGCAGATGGCCATGGATGGGGAAGCTGCCCTTCGGGCAGGTGGGGGGCAACATGAATGGGAGGAGGTGCCAGGGAGAAGCATGCCAAGGGCAACCCAGGAAGGTGCCAGGCAGGGGGAGGAGGGGAAGGTGCAAGGTATGGAGGACGGAGGGGATGCCAGATGGGGGCTGGGAGAGAAAGGATGCCAGGAGGAGCAGGTTGGGGAAGTGCTCAGCATGAGGGTGGTGCCAGACAGAGGGGCCAAGGAAAGGTGCCAGACAAGGGGAAGGAGGGAAGCACAGGTGGAGGGAGGGTGGGAGGCAGCAGGTAGGGGAAAGAGGGGAGGTGCCAGGCCGGGAGGAGGTGTCAGAGAAGGGCCTGCCTGGAGTTTGGCTGTCAGGGAAGAGGTGCAAGAAGGGGGTAGGAAGGAGAGGTACCAGGATGGGGGGGTGCCAGGCAGGGGAGGAGGGGGGGTGCCAGGCAGGGGAGGAGGGGGGATGCCAGGCAAGGGAGGAGGAAGAGGGATGCCAGGCAGGGGAGGAGGGATGCCAGGCAGGAGGAGGAGCAGATATGTCAGGCAGGAGGAGCAGGGATGCCAGGCAAGGGAGGAGGGATGCCAGGCAGGAGAGGACGGATGCCAGGCAAGGGAGGAGGGATGCCAGGCAGGGGAGGAGGAAGAGGGATGCCAGGCAGGGGAGGACGGATGCCAGACAGAGAGGAGGAGGGATGCCAGGCAGGAGGAGGAGGACGGATGCCAGGCAGGGCAGGAGCAGAGGATGCCCACAGAGGCGCGGGCGGGTCGCTCACCTGCTCCCCCGGGACCCAGGCCGAGAGCGCGGCCGCCGCTCTGCTCTGCTCCACTGCCTGGCGCCTGCGCGTGGAGCCTGAGTGGGGGAGGCGCAGGGAGCGTCTGCAAAGAGCGAGGCGCTTAATAACGAGTTAGGGATCAGAGCAAGAAGTGTCGCCCCATCTGGGCGTCTGTGCAATCGCCGGCTTCGAGCCCCCGGGTGCCAGACCCAGCAGCTTGGCTGTCTCCCGTCCATGCACAGATATGAACAGGTCTGTGCGTACACCTGCAGGCCCGCAGCTCAGAAAGCAGCCTGAGCCTCCATCCATGTGGCCCACGCGTCACCTACACGAGGACCCCTCGCGCACACAAGCGTGTGGACACAGATTCACAGAGCACCCCTGTGCAGCAGACATGACCTGCATTAGGACCTCGCCGAGCACGTGTGCACATATGGACACACACGCCATGTAATCGTGGTCTCCAGCCCAGCTTTCCTCCTGCCTCTGAGAGGACTTCCCAGACCCAGAAAAGCCCTTTCCCAGGGTCCAGCCCTGTCACTCTGCCTGGAGCTGTCGGACCCCAGGGACCCACTGCCTGGCACACGCTGGGCCTTGGCTCCTATCTGCCAGACACATGAGCCCAGAGAGCTGGGAAGGCAGGTGAGGGCACCTAAGCCTGCCAGGTGTTCCGGCTGGCGGCAGGAGCAGAGCCGATGACAGAGAGCTGTGACAGAAGAGGTCAAGGACCTGTCCTGCCCTCAGGTTGACCTCTAGGCCGGGGACCAGGCCGTTCCCTCACCCAGTGAGCACTGAGGCTCCAGGCTCCACTGTCCCTGTGCGGTGGACCTCCCAGGCACCATGGGATTTTGCCACCTCTTTTTTTTCCCCTTCCCTTTCCTTTCCTTTCCTTTCCTTTCCTTTCCTTTCCTTTCCTTTCCTTTCCTTTCCTTTCCTTCCCTTCCCTTCCCTTCCCTTTCCTTCCCTTCCCTCCTCCCCTCCCCTCTCTTCCCCTCTCTCTCTCCTCTTGTTCTTTTCCTTTCTGTCTATGGCATTGGGGATGGTATCCAGGAGTATTCTACCACTGAGCTACATCCCCAGCCCATTTAGTTAGTTAGTTAGTTAGCTAGCTATTGTTCATTTATTTATTTATTTATTTTTCATTATGTTGTTCATTTATTTAGGGACAGGGTCTTGCTAAATTGCCCAGGTAGAACCAGAAGTTGCAATCCTCCTGCTTCAGCCTCCCCCAGTGCTGGGATTACAGGCCGTGAGGCACAGTGCCTGACTGCTGCTGCCTTTTCTCCTCCTCTTCTTTCTCTTCCTCCTCCTTTTTCTTCAATAGTTATATTTTATTGTTTTAATTTTTAATCATGATAAAGTACATGTGGTATAGACTTTGTCACCCTAACCATTTTCAGGGCACCGCTCAATGTTGTCAAGTACATTCACTTTGTCGTGTGACCAATCTCCACTCTCTTCCATTGCCCCAAAACGCACCCGTGACCGCTGCTCCCAGCCCCTGGCAACACTATTCTGTTCTCTATGAATCTGACTGCAACACCCCCTGCCCCCATTTCTTCCCTTCCACAAGCAGCTGCACAGAGCCCTCCAGGGGGCCAGGTCGCTAGCTCTGAAAGGGAGGAGGTGGTGAGGGAGCCCCTGTCTTGAGATGGGGCTTGGCAGAGGAGCCCCCAGGGACAGCAGGCAGCCAGGACACAATGGGGGCAGATGGGTGTCCACCCCCACTAGCCCTGTGGCCTCCCTTTTCCCCTTCCCATAGCTGCTGCTGGGGAAGCCCCCAGGGAGACTTAGTCAGGGATACAGTGCTCCACATTAAGCTGGAACTGGGCATGGGGGGGCGCACCTGTAATCCAGGAGCACTCAGGAGGCAGAGGCAGGAGGATAGCCACAAGTTCCAGGCCAGCCTGGGCTACATAGTGAAACCTTGTCTCAAAAAAACAAAACAAGGGCTGGGGATTTAGCTCAGTGGTTTTGCCGCCTGCTGGACAAGCGCAAGGACCCGAGTTCAATCCCCGGTACCAAAAAAAAAAAGAAAAAGAAAACAAAACAAACAAATTGGGATGCTGTCTATACAGACAAGGATAAAAGTGTATAGTCAAGACTAAAAGTAAGATGAGCACACACCAAAGTGTGTGAAACATACTAGCATGTGAGTGTGCATGTGACCACGTACAAGTGTGTGTTGTGTGTAATACATGAGTGTCTATGTGCATGTGTGTGTATGTATGTGTATGTGCAATACACCCCTCCAGAAAGATACAAGAAGAACTAGCCACAGTTTCTCATCCATGGACCACTCATCTCATGTCTCCTAGTTTGCCTTTTTCAGAAGGCCGGATAGTTGGAATCTCTCAGTAGGCTCACAGATTGGCTTCCTTCAGTTAACAATGTCTGTAAGCTTCTGCCATGTGTTTTGTGCCTTTCCTGATTAAGCCCTGGGCAAGATTCCTTTGTATGGATTTGCCAGGGTAATAATTATTGTTACGGCTGTGTCTAGATGTTCCCTCAAAGCCTCTCGGGGTCCTAGATGGGACTGTCTCAGAGGTGGCTAGACCTAGAGTGTGTGTTGCTGGATTGACTCATGGTGCAATACTAGGATTAAGGGTGTGAGTGCTCCCCACCCTAAGTAGCCTGCATAAGATATAAGGGATAGAAAGAGCTGTGGTTGTCCATTGCTTGCTTTGCCACCTTCTGCCCACCATGATCTGCTTCTCCTCTGTGATGCCACACTGCCTTGGAGCCAGCCGACTGTGGACTGAAATCTGTACAAACTGTGAGCCAAATAAACCCTTTCCCCTTTACCTTTGGGTGTTGGGTATTTTGTCTCAACAACGAGAATAGTAACTAAGACAATCATCTCCTTTAAAAAATGTTTCTTTGCTTAGGTTTCTATGTAATTATCATCAAGTTGACTCCAAACTCGGCTGAGAGTTGGAAGCACTTCTCCAAGCCTGCAGATTCAGCAGACTGTCCTGGGGCCTGCTCTTCAGTGCCCATCTGGACCAGCTACCACAGCTGTCACCCAAGTCTTGGGAATTTCCTTCACCTCTTTTATTCACTCAACAAACAAGGCTTGAGGCTTAACCATGTGTCCAGCATTGCTTTTGCCACTGGAATATAGCAGTGAACAAAAAAAACCGAAAAATTTCTCCTATTTAGAACTTATCAGAGACAGACAATGAGGAAAAAAAAGTGGGCCATTCAGTCCATCCTTTTCAATATTCAAAATTCAGTGTCATTTATTGTATTAACAAACTGAAGGAGAAAGGTGATGAGACCACATCAAACAATGTGGAGAACACATTCAACAAAATTCAATATCTATTCTTGATTTAAAACAAACAAACTAACTAACAAAAAAAAACCTCTCAGAAAAATAGAACAGGAAGGGAAATTCCTCGCCTTGACAAAGGGCATCTGAGCTAATGGTTGAGGACTGAATGTTTCCCCCCCAAATCAAGAAAGGCAATGACGTCTACTCTCACTTCTCTGAGTGTCTCTCTGGAAGTTCTAGCCAGTGCATGAGGCAAGAAAGGAAATGAAAGGCATAGAGACCACGAAGAAGAAATAAAAAGCATCCCTATTTACAGACACACTGTCTCTGTAGAAAATCCCAGGAAGTTTACAAAAAACCTTCTAGGACTAATAGGTAATGCCCGCGGGACGCCGGGATATAAAAGGCAAAATCAATTGCATTTCTAGGTAGTGCAAGAGCAAGGGCCCTCTGAAATTGGAAATATCACTCTATCTACAATTGCTCAGTAAAACACAAATATTAGTTCAAGTCTAACAAAACACTCACAGGACTTGGGTGCTGAAAATCCCACAGCACTGATGAGGGAAGAGAAAGAAAACCTCAATAAATGGGGAGACGTAGCAAGGTGATGGTTTGGGAGATTTAATAAAAATATCAATTATTCCAAAATTGACATATATTTTTAACTCAATTCCTAATAAAATTCCAGCAGGTATTTTTGTAGAAAAAGAGAATATTGTTTTAAAATCTATATAGAGCTGGGTGTGATGGTGCACGTCTGTAATCTCAACTCTTGGGAGGCTGAGGCAGGAGGATCACTATGAGTTTGACACAACCTAGACTACATAATGAGTTCAAGTCCAGTCTGAATTACATAAGAGTGACTCTGTCTCACACCTTCTCCCCCAAGAAAAACAAAAACAACAACAATAAAACAATGTGTATGAGGCCGGGGATTTAGCTCAGTGGTTCCAGCGCCTGCCTCAAAAGCGCCAGGTCCTGAGTTGGATCTCCAGTACCCCACCACCACCCAAAAAAAGTTCATGGAAAGCCAGGGAACTAGAATAGTGAGCATATTTTTGAAATAGCAGAATAAAGTAGGCAGAATTACTTGAGCCCTGCTAAGGCTCACTGTATAGTTCTGCCATCAAGATAGTATAATGGTATTGGCCAAAGACTAGACGTATAGATTAATAAAATAGAACAGAGAGCCCAGAAATAGACACACACAAAGTGCCCAGATGATTTTTGTGGAGGTAATTCAGGGTGACCTTGAACTCACTGTTAGCATAGGCTGGCCTCAAACTTGTAGCGATCCTCCTGCCTCAGCCTCCCGGGTGCTGGGACTATGGGGATGCTCCAGCATACTTGGCCCAACTGATTTTTTTTTTTAGTATATGTGCTGCCGAAGTGAGCACAGGCCCAACTGATTTTTGACCAAGGTCTAAAAGCGACTCAGTGGACAAAAGTTGGCCTTTCAAGAAATGGTGTGGGAATAATCACCTATCCAAAGGCAAAACTTTACCTAACTTTCTTTTTCTTTTGTACTGGGGATGGAACTCAGGATCTTGCTCTTGCCAGGCAGGTGCTGTGCCACTGAGCTACATCCCCAGCCCTGCTTTACCTAACTTTCACACTGTATACAAAAATTAACCCAAAATGGATTCACAGACTTAAGTATAAAAGATAAAACTATGGCCGGGCATAGAGGGGCACACACCTGTGATCCCAGCACCTAGGTGGCTGAGGCAGGAGAACTGCTGCAAGGTCAAGGTTAGCCTGGGCTACATAGCAAGACCATGTCTCAAAAAAACAAAACCAGCTGGGAATTTAGCTCAGTGGCACTGCACCTTCCTTGAAACCACAAGGTCCAGAGTTCAATCTCTGGTACAAAAAAAAAAAAAAAAAAAAATCCTCAAAACACCAAAACCAAAACAAAAAACTATGAAACTCTTAGACATAATAGAGAGCATCTTCGATAACTAGGGCTAAGTAAAGAATTCTTAGACTTAACACCCAAAGCTTAATCTATGAAAAGAAAAATCAATAAGTTGGATCTCATAAAAAAACCCTCTTGCTCTGTGAAAGACTAAAAATAAAAGCTACAGCATAAGAGAAATTATATAAAATCACATATCAGAGAAATGAGCGGTATTTAGAATATACAAAAACATCTGAAAATTCAGAGGGAAAAACCCAAATAATGGGTCTCTCTATGTAGTTCAGGCTGACCTTGAATTCATGGCAATCTTCCTGCCTCAGCCTCCCAAATGCTGGAGTAGCTTACAGGTGTTCGTCACCACACCTGGGATAAACCCAAATAATTCTATTAGCAAGGGAGTAAAAGATAGAGAAACCTCAGCAGTTTGGACATGGAGCTGGCACATAAGCCATCAAATCAGCAGCCATTCCACACCACACGGAGCTGAGTGGCTCCATCTGAAATAGTGACAACGCCCAGTGTTGGTGAGGATGGGGAGAAACTGAGTCACCCATACGTGGTTGATGGGAAGGCAAGTTGGCACAGCACTTTGGAAAAGCATTTGGCAGTTTCTTATAAAACTAAACATACGTTTAACCCAGCGATTGCAATCTTGGGCATTTATCCCAAAGAAATGAAATTTCATGTTCACCCAAAAACCTACACATACATGTTCATAGTAATTTTATTCATAATAGCCCCAAACTGGAAGTACCCCAAGCATTCTTTAATGGGCAAAGCATTAAACGAACTGTTAAGCATTCATACCATGGAATATTATTCGGCTATATAAAGGGATGAAGTACTGATATACCCAACTACACAGGGGAATCTCAAATAATTGAAAGTTATTTCAAGTTAATTGCAAGTGTGAAAAAAGCCAACTGAGAGGGAAAGCCGATCTCAAAATGTTACATGCTGCAGGATTCCATTTATACACACTCTTGAGATGGTAAAATTACAGAGATGGAACATGGCTTGGTGTCTGGCAGGAGTTAGGGAGGGGTGGAGTCGGAGGGTGGGTATAGCTGTGACCCGGCAGCAGGAGCAGCCCTTGATGACAGAAATGGCAGTGTCCACACTGTGTGCCAGGCTCATAATGGCTCCCAAGCTGAGGACGCTTCTGAAGGTTCAGTCTCTATAAAGTTCTGGATTCTGGAAAAGTGTGATTAAGGGTCTGAAGAGGTTTTCTGGGATTGTCCACATGATCTCCAGATGCCATCACAAATGTCCCTGTGAGAGTGGAGCAGAGTGTGCACACGCACACACACACACACACACACACACACACACACACACAAAGTTATGAGAAAACAGAAAGCTGGGTTATATCAGAGGCAGGAAACAGGGTCTTTATGCTTCAGCAAAACAGAGCTCTCCATGGGTCACAGATACAGTGTTTCTTGTATTCTGTGTTTTCTTTCTTAGTTTAATTCTTTACTGGAATTCCTGATTCCTCATGATTTTCCTGATTTCTTATTTATTTATCTTGCTAAGACTGGTGCAGTAGTCTCCTCACTGTATTCCCACCTCTACAATTGCTCCATTCCACCTGGCAGGGACAAATCCCATCTTTCCTCCATATTTTCCTTCAGAATAACTTGGACACAAAGATTCATAACAGTTTCATTACAGTCAGAAACTAGAGACAACTCTGTGGTCTAAGAAGAAATATATTTGCTCTTTGTCCAATTTCTGTTTAGAGCTCTAAAAAGCCTTGGGGTTTCTGAGAGAGATAGCCCTCTTTCGTGATTATGTAATGTCTGGATTTCCACTGAAGTGGCCTCACCTTGGGGACAGTCATCAGAAAGAACAAGGGCATAGAGGTTTAGAAGGTTGGAACTGCCGGGGATTTAGCTCAGTGGCACCACATCTGCCTTGCATGTGCAACGTCTTGAGTTTGATCCCTGGTACCAAAAAAGAAAAAGAAGGTTGGAAGTTTCAACTGCACTTACCAAACTCCCAGAAAGGGATGGGGCTGGAAGTCGAGCTTTATAAACACTCATTTGTTCATTTATTTACTTCTGTGGTGCTGGGGACAACTCGTGCTCTACTGCTGAGCTACATCGCTACCCCTTCTTATTTTTTATTTTGACACATGGTCTTACTAAGTTGCTCAGGCTGGTCTCATGCTTGCTATCCTCCTGCCTCAGCCTGCCAAGTAGCTAGGATTACAGGTGTGTGCCACCACACCCCCTCTATAACTACTCCTGAACAAGGAGCCTGGGTGAGCTTCCAGGCTGCTGGCCACGTGCCTGCGGGTGGAGATCAGCTTGCCCGGTGGGGACGTGGAAGTTAGAGCCCCCCGCCCCTTGCCTGTGAATCTCTTCTCCATCTGTACCCTTTAATAAACCAGCAGAGGTAAGTGATCTGTGAGGTGACCAAACCCAAGGGGCAGGAGCTGGGAGCCCTGGCGAACAGCCAGGTGCCAGCCTGGGGCTTTTATGTAGGAGCTGAAGCGGGGACCATGTGGGGGTCCGATGCTATGTCCAGGGGGACGGAGTCAGGTGGAATGGAGGGAGGGGACACTGCAGCTGCTCAGGCTGCAGAACTGCCCAGTGTGGGGGGAGCCCCATCTGGTCCCAGGAGCCATGGGGAGCAGCGGGGCTTTCCCAGCCCAAACACCCACAGCCACTATGGGGATGGGCAGCCAGCACATGACCCATGGCGTTTGATTCCATAGCAAAAAGAACAAACTATAACAGGTGTGTTTTCTTTTAATTTAATTTAATTTAATTTTTTTTTTTTTTTAGTACTAGGGATCAAACTTGGGACCTTGTGCTTGCGAGGCAGGTGGTGGAACCACTAAGCTAAATCCCCATAGCAGGTGTGTTTTCTAGGAAGGTGTTCCTTCTTCCGGCACAAGGCCCTCCAGCCCCCCTGAGCCCCAGACTCTGCGAAGGAGAAGCTGGCATTCACAAGAGGGTTATTCTCTGAAACAGCAGGCATGGCCATCCTCTCCTTAACGTACCTAAATGACCGCTTCCAGCTATCTCCCTCTTTAAATCTCCAACACCTCCGCCTCAGGCGATGAAATTAGCATCTCCAGTATTACCCTGTCAGGGAGCAGGACCTGCAGATCCTGGCTCTGGGGGCATCGCCTCAAGCATTGCCACTGGCTTGTCTACCCTGTCCTCTAGGGAGCCCCCAGCCCTGCAAGTCTGTCCTCCAGTGGGCAGCATAACTAGCCACTAGTGACCACCCCAGACATCCAAACCGCTGTGAGGGATGAATTCACCTAAGACAGTGGATTCTGTGACCCTGAATTCGGTGCTACACGCCTTTTGCCATCGAGTTCCTTACTTGGAGATAATGGTGTATGGGTTACCATGACAACAGATAGGGCATTCTGAAAACCTTCAAATGGTGGTGCTGGCAGAGGCAGTGTGAGTGGGGGGAGCAAGTCTTATCTGGGAGAGGAACCTGTTCTTAGGAGAGCAGAAGGCCAGCTCCCTCCATGACGGAGCACAGAAAGTTTCCGCCCCCTGTGTCCAGTAGGCACGGTAGCAGGGATTCAGGGTTGGGCTCTGCTTGGAGTTGGCAGTGTTTGAGCTCAGTGTGATGGTGCCACATAAGCCACGGTGAAGGCAGGAGGCACTGGGACGAGACAGGATAGCAGCTGGCTGACACCACACACGGGACAGTGTGGCCACTTCCTCCCCTCCACAGGGCCCCCATGGGCACTAAGATGAGAGCTGAGCACCTCCAGTGCTGGACTGGACCTGCTCCCCCTCTTCCCCTCTCACCTCCTGGCCAGCAGGGGCTGTGGCTTCTATCTAGGTGCTCCCCACAGCCTCCTGCACTTGTAGTTGGGGCTGGGGAGGTGACCAGATTGCAGGGGCCTGGTCCACAGATGGGGTGCATGTTATGAACCCCTCCATAAAGGGTAGATAGTTTTCTCTAAACGTCTGAAGATGAGAGGTCAGAAAACGGTGGGAGCAGGCGTAGTGACAGTCCCAGCTGCCGGCACAGGTGATTTCTTTGTGCCTCTAGCCTATTCTCACAGAGGCAATTTTCTTTTACTAATGCGATGCAAGCTGCACACGCCCAGCCTGTGATTTAGTGGATCAGATACATTCAGTTCACGACAGCCGTCCTGCAGCCCTGGTACCTGTGTCCCAAGAGCAGGCACCCCTTCTTCACAGAGTCTGCAGCTTCCCACCTACTTGGCCCTCCCAGACTCATTGCTTTTTATTGTGTTGCTGTGCTTCCATCTGGTGTCATTTTTCTTCTTTCCAAATAAATTGCTTTATTATCTTCCTAAGTGCAGGGATGTTGGTAGAAATCATGTGTTAAAAAAAGAGAAATCATGTGTTGGTTTGTTTTACAAATCTTAGCTTAGCTGGCCAGGCGTGGTGGCACATGCCTGCGATCCCAACACTTGGGAGGCTGAAGCAGGAGGATTGTCATGAGTTTGAGGTCAGCCTGGGCTACAGAGTGAGTTCAAGGCCAGTCTGAACTACATAGCAAGACCTTGTCTCAACACAAACAAATAAAATGAAATGAAATAAAAATCTTAGCTGGCACAGTGGTGCATCTATAGTTGTAGCTACTCAGGAAGGTTGAGGATCACTTGAGCCCAGAAGTTTGGACCCAGCCTGTGGAACATAGTAAGACCCCATCTCCTCCTCCCCCCAAATATATTTCCCTTTTTGTTTGTTTTGAGACAGTCTCACTATGTAGTTCAGGCTGGCCTTGAACTTGTGGTGATCCTCCTGCCTCAGCCTCCCGATTGCTGGGATTACAGGCGTGTGCCACCATGCCTGGCTTGTTTTGCTTTTATTTTTAGTCAATAGGTTTTACTCCCTTTGGCTATTTTTAAGGTTTTTTTCCTTGACTTTGTTTTTTAGCTGTTTTACTATGGTGGAAATTTGAGCATGGTTTTATTTGTGTTAATCCTCTTTAGAGGTCATGTAAGACTTCTTAATCTGTGACTGGATAACACTCAACATTTTAAAACACTTCTTGGTCATCATCATCGTCTTTCCTCTCTATCAAGAACAGTGGTGTCATGTATAAGAGGTGTTCATGGTGTCCCAGAAATCAGTCTCTCATGGATTTTTCCTGTCTTACTTTTTTGGCTCTATATCCTTCAATCTGAGTATTTTCTATTGTTCAGTTATTAAAGTCTCTCATCTGCTGTACAGTTTACTGTGGAAACCATCTATCAGTCTTGTTATTGTATTTTCAGCTTGGTTAATTTTCTTTTTTTTAGACAGGGTCTTGCTGTGTAGTTCAGAAATTTTCCATTGAAAACAGCTCCCAGCCCCAGATTCTAAGCAAAAGGCAGGAAAAACGGTTTGTGCATATATACATTTGCTTTTTCCCCCCATTTTTTTTTTTTTTTTTTTTTTTTTTTGGTGCCAGGGATCGAACTCAGGACCTTCCGCTCGAGGGAGGTGGCGGAACCACTGAGCTAAATCCCCGGCCCATTCCCACATTTTTTAAAAATTAGTGAACGCACCTGAGTTGGCTGCGGGCTCTGGCGTCACCTGGCGGCCATCTAGGGATCGACTTCCCCCGAAGTTCCCGGGGCTGCCTTGGCACCGCTTCGCAAAGGGGAGTGAAGACCGCGGGATGCCCCCCATGGTGCCAGATTAGGATCCACCTGGTGCCACCCAAATCCTAGAAGCCCCCTGGGGCCACATTGTCCCAGGGCCACTCCTGATCCTCAGGCCACGTGAGTTTACAGGCGAATGACCGATTTGGACTCTGGGGCAATGGTGTCCGGTTCTCTGTGACCGCCTCCGGAGGTGGCACCAGGGCCACCACTCATCCAGAGCATCCATGCAATGTTTTGGGGCCTTGGGGTTTTTTTGAAGCAGGGTCTCCCTATGTAGCCCAGGCTGGCCTCGAACTCATGGCAATCTTCCTGCCTCAGCCTCCCTAATACTATGACTATAGGCGTATGCCACCACGCCCAGCTCCCTCAGAGTTTTGAGGGATTGCTACCTTCTAGTGCTGTTGACAAGTCTGAGGCCATTCTGATCCTTGGTCTTTCCTATTTAACTTGTGGGATACTTTTTTTTTCCTTTGGTACCAGGGATCAAACTCAGGACCTTGTGCTTTCGAGGCAGGCAGTGGCACCACTGAGCTAAATCCCTGGCCCTATTTAACTTGTTTTTGTTTCTTTTTTGGAAGCTTTTAAAACCTTTACTCTTAAATCTTTTTTTTTTTCTTCTGGTACTGGGAATTGAACTCAGGACCTTGAGCTTGCCTGACAGGCATGGCGCCACTGAGCTAAATCCTCTGCCCTACCCTGAAATCTTGAAAATTTATGAAAACGTGCTTTGGAAGGGGTCTGATTCCACACTGCACAGACAACTTTGGGGGCCTTTCCAAATTGCATGTCCTGGCCTTCAACTCTGGGAATTTAGGAAAGAAAATAAAAGTAGATGAATCCATGGCACCCAAATTGGAATTTTGGGAAGAGAGAATAATGACTGTAATTTTAAAAAAAGAAGTTATTTATAAAAATGCACAAACTTTCCCAGAACAGAATATGTTCACTCTGCAGCTTGAAGAGTCCAAGATCGTCCTCAGCAGGACGAGTGGAAAAAGACTCCAAGAGGGCCCGGGGGGGTGCCATCTCTCAGCTCATTGGAAGCTGCGTTTAAAGTCACACCGATGTCCTTGGGCCTCCACTGAGAGTCTGGGCATCAGGTGCTGAGGCTGGGATGCAGGAGGCGATGTGTCTGGCTGTGCAGGACGGGTCATCCAGGACGGCTCCCAGAGGAGGGGAGCCCCACGGGGCGGGCGGGCGGAGGGCAGGCTGGATGCGCCTCGGCAGGAAGGGAGCAAGGAGCCTGAGTGCGTCCTGACCATGCCCTGGGCAGGGTCACCAGTGGCCCAGCTCTCAAGCTGGCCTGGATCCAGCTGGATCCTTGTGCCTTATCTGAGGCTCCCGTGGAGAAACAGTGGCCTCCCTGTGCCAACCTGTGCCCGACCACACACGGGGCCCTGGGGACGGAGGTGCCAGGCAACCTCGATAAGTGGGGAAAGGGATGGGCGTACCCTGAGTCCTGCTTCCGGGAGCGGAGCGGAGCGGAGGGGCAGCGGATCTGCCGGCGTAAGGGACCTCTCGGGGATCCTCCAGGGCCTGCTGCTGGCCCCAGGAGGTGCCAGGGACCCTGTTCTTCCTGGGCTCTGTGATGCTATCTCTCAGAGCCACCACGTGACCCGGACAGCGAGTCTTCCCACCACGCTCCTCCTCAAGAGGCTGTACTTGCCCTTCTGTGCTTCCAGGTAAATTTTGGAATCAGTTTGTCCATTCCATGCACTCATTAATAAAACTTGTGGGGGTTTTGATTAGCATGCCACTGAATCTATAAATCACTTCCGGGAGAACAGGCTTCCTCAAGCTATTGAATCTTCTTTTTTTGTTGGTTTTTTTTTGGTACCGGGGACCGAACTCGGGACCTTGAACTTGCATGGCAGGCGCTGGAACCACTGAGCTGAATCCCTGGCCCTGAATCTTCTAATCCATACACAGGATCTGTCTCTTGATTGGTTGATTAATTGATTGATTGGCACTGGGAATTGAACCCAGGTTGTTGGGACTGAGCTACATCCCCTGCCCTTTAAAAATGTTTTTAAAATTTTGAGACAAGCTCTGCATGAGTTCCTCAGGCTGGGTTTGAACTTTTGATCCTCCTGCCTCAGCTTCTCCCAGTGCTGGATGACAGGCATGCGCCTCCCACCTTAGCAGCTGGGCTGGAAATAGTAGTGCCAGACAGACAGACAGGCAGACAGACGAGCTTGCAGGCAGGTGACAGAAATGGGCGGTACCTTGAGAAGCGCAGCACCTCTCGCCTACCACCTATGGCCTTAAGCAGCAGCGATTTGCTGTCCCCTGGTCCCAGAGGACAGGCGCTGAGACTCGGGTGCAGACACCACCACATGCTCTCTGTGGGTGCGAGGAGGGCACTGTTCCCAGCCACTTAGGCTTCTAGGTCCTCAGCATCGCGACTCCAGTGTTCCTGTAGTGTCCCCAAGAGCCTCCTGTCCCTACGCCCAATCCCCTCTTTACAGGGCACGAGTCAGGGGTCAGGACCTCAGCATCTCTGGGGGACTCTTGTCAGCCCAACAGGCTCAGTGACTTAGAGAAGCCCTATCTCAAAATAAAATTTTTTTTAAAGGGCTGGGGATGTAGCTCCGTGTGAATGAAGGCCATTGGTTCAGTCCTCATACTAATTAAATTTAAAATTTTAAAGAAATGCAGATCTCAAGACAAATTTTACAAACAGCACGCCTCCCCTGTTCCCACAGCCAGATACCTGTGAGCGGCTGCCTGCAGGAGACCTTCAGATGAAACTGTCTCATGGATTTTTTCCAGAGACCACCTGTCCTAAACCAGGTGTGGTGTGCACACCTGTAATCTCAGCATTGGGAGACTGAGGCAGGAGGATTGCTGGGAGTTCAAGGCCAGCCTGGACTACTGGCTGGGCCACATGATGAGACCTTGTCTCAAAAAAACCAAAACACAAACACACACACACACACACACACACACACACACACACACCCAAAGGGACACAACCTATCACTCCAGACCCACCTGTCCTTTTTGATCACCAGCTCACAGGGCATGCAGAAGTAGAAGGGAGATTTTGGTTGTCATCACATTAGCATTTGGTGAGAGGAGCCAGGTGCTGAGTGCCCTGTAATGCACGGGGCCCAAGCATGCCATGTGGGGAGCACAGGCGGGGACCCCTGTCCTGCCTGGGCTCTGTGACAGTGCCTGTGCCCACTTTCTTCTCCAAGGAGGGAGGAGCCATTCTTGTGCCTCCCAGTCCTTGCTAATTCCCTGTCATTTGCATCTGCAGCATTTCAGGTTATTTAACTTGTAAATTTCCCTCAATAATCCCAGCTCTATCTTTTCCAGAGCCCTGATTACAGCATTTAAATTTTTAGTATTCTGTGCACTGTGGAATTTAGTATTCTGTGCGGGCACAACCTTCATCAGGGCAGCCAGAAAGCAGCGAGGCCATGCCTGCCGCTCTGTCTGTGGGCCATGTGTGGTGGCCCAGGACAACGCCCAGGTGGAGCCCAGAGAGAAAGTGGTATAGGCTGGCAGATGGGGCCAAGCATTGCCCACGAGGGCTCAGCTCCTGCCCGCCAGGCACAACCCTCCCAGGATGCCACCCTCCTCTTCCTCATCTGTGGAAGATGCTGCACTTGTGCACGATTCCCAGCTCTGATCCCTGGGGGCTGGGGCTCCCCATCCCCCCACCCAGTGCCTTGCCAGCCTTGCTGGTGCTGCTGTCTCCACAGTCCCACAGGTTTATATCCAAAGTGTCCCCCAAAACCTCATGTGTGTGGAAGGTGATTAGATCACGGATTCACCCATTGATGAGTTCAGGGCTGAATGTGTTTTTAGATACTGGGGCCTGCTTGGAGGTGATCACTGGGGCGTGACCTGGAAGGTTATGCCGCTCCTGACTCCTCCCTCCTGTCTCTGCTTCCTGTCCACCACGTCATGAGCAGCTGTCCTCCACCAAGCCTTTCTGCTGCACTGCTGTTTCTACCTTAGAGCCACACAACCATGGACTGAACCCTCTGAAACTGTGGACCACACAAACCTCTTCTCCTTTAATTTGAGGATGTCAGCTATTGTACGTCAGTGACAGAAAAGCTGACTCATATGAAAGTGGCCTTGGTCGCCCTGGTGCCCTTGGTCCCCCTGGCCCCCTTGGTTCCCCTGGTCTATGGCTGCAGCCTTCCCCGAGCTCCTCCTCTAGGCCCCGGATGTGCACTGTGTCCTGCCATGGATGCTCTTGGGGTGGCTTCTCATGGTTGGCAGCTGCCATTGCCCCCACTGCCAGCCGGGCCCTTTCTGCTCCTGTTGCTGCCTAACAAACCACCTCAGGGGGTCACTTCACAGTGGTCCCGGGTTCCAAAAGACCAAACAGGGGCAGGAGGTCTCTGCTCTGAGGTGCTTGGGGTGGCAGCTAGGAAGGCTAGAGGGCAGCGAGACTCAGGGCGGGGCACTGGAGCCTTCTCCGTTCACATAAGGACTGGCAGTGGGGGCCAGCCACCAGCCAGCTCATGGCCTCCTTGGTGCAGCCCCGAAACTGGGCCTGGGCTTCCTCACAGCATCCTGGCTGGGGTCCCAGAGACAGCACCCAAACATAGCACCGTGCAAGCCCAGGGAGTTTCTGTGCTGTTGCAGGTGTCACTCTCACCACACGGCTTCATGAATGGCAGCTGGGACACAACACGGCTGCATGACAGGGGCCTGACTTCTGCCACTGCTACAGCTGGGCGCCGCAACACCTGAGGGCCTTTGACAGCGCCTCTGTGTAGCCACGGTGATGGCCGCAGGGAGGGGCACAGTTGGCACTTCCTGTTCCTGGCGGGGAGGTGACAAAGGGCTTCCCCACCTCGCTGAAGTCAGGTCCACAACTACGGAGGACCGAGGTCCAGGACCAGGGAACGCTGGCTCCTGCCCTGCAGTGGCAGGCGATGTGAGGACTCCACTGCACCCAGTCAGCCTTGGACACAGTTAAATGCAGTTGACATTTTTCCTTCTTTCAATACAGAAGTTTACTTTGGCTCCATGTTCCCTTCCAAGGTCAGAGGCCACATCTGGCTATGGTCTATTTTTCCCTTTTTGTTTTTGTTTAGTTTTTTGGAGACAGGGTCTCGCTGTGTAGTATAGGCTGGGCTCAAACTCACTATGTAACCCAGGCTGGCCTCAAACAGCAATCCTTCTGCCTCGGCCTCCTGAGTGATGGGATGACAGGTGTGCCACACCCGGCTCAAAGATTTTAATGAAACAAGCACCATAGACTCTAGATTTTGGTTGTATCTAAAGGATATCTTCTTGTGTTATCTTTAAATTCAAATTAATAGGAATGGAACTTGAAAGAAAAGCCACAGAGGGCCGGGGATTTAGCTCAGTGGTTTCTCCGCCTGCTGTGCAAGAGCAAGGACCAGAGTTCGATCCCCGGTAAAAAAAGAAAAAAAAGAAAGAAAGAAAGAAAAGAAAAGCCACAGAGATGAGAGATAAAATCAATATAAATTATTCTGACACGGCAAAGCAAACTGTAACAAAAACCTTTCTGCTTACACAAGAAGTGGTAGGAAAAGAAGGGGCTGGCGTGCAGAGAGACTCGAATCTCACCACCAGAGGGAGCCCTAAACGCAGGATGATTCTGAAGTGGTTGAAATACTGTACAACTGGAGTTTTGAACAATGATTTTTTATTTTCCACTTGAAAGTTTTCCTCACAAGTGTAAATGGCCAGAGAGGATGCAACTCCCAGCTTATTGTAAAATTAAAATTATAAAGTATCGTGTGACCCTTGGCTATATGTTTAGTGATAGCTAGAGACCATAGGAATTTGATACCTGTCGTTTAAAATGACATTTTAAAAGATGATTTTTTGAGACAGAATCTTGCTTAGCAGACTAGGTGATCAAACTCATGGTGATCCTCCTGCCTCAGCCTCTGGAGTGCTGGGATTACTGTGTGCACCACCACACTCAGTTTAAAAAAAACTTTAAAAATCATTTCTATTTCTTCATAAAGTTGTCTTCTCACTTCCCTATCATTTGTCCTAATAAATATTACATTTGGAGGTCCTATCAAGTATATTTATCATACTTCCCAACAACAAAAATAAATTCACAAATTGAAATTTATAGAAATGTTCAAACCTTTTGTACATAGGGAGGGGAGGGGGCTTGAGGGGGGCAATGGGATAAAGTAAAATAAAATTTATTTTAAAAAAAGAAATGGGGGCCGGGGATTTAGCTCAGTGGTTTTTCTGCCTGCTGCGCAAGCGCAAGGACCCAAGTTCGATCCCCGGTACCAAAAAAAAAATGTTATCCTCTGATCCTGGGTCCTAAATGGTGAAAAGTCCCTTCAGATTAGAGTTATCACTACCATTACTAGTTAGATATATTTGATTAAAGCCATGCAAATCTGTGACAAATTGTAATAAATAATTGTTAAGCATAATATTTTATTGAAAATGCGTCTCTTAATGAGATATATGAAATTGTATTTTCCAATCTGTTTATGTATCTATATGCTAGAATAAGACCCATTATCAACATCCATTCTGTTTCTCCTCTTTTAAAAAGTGTAATAGAGGGCCAGGGATTTAGGTCAGTGGTGCCTCACCTGCCTTGCAAGCACAAGATCCTGAATTTGATCCCCAGAACTGGAAAAAAAAAAGTGTAATAGAGATGCAGGCGATGAGAAGTATTTTCACATAGATAAATGGAAAGGAACAAAACAAGTTTTTCACATTGATGCCACAAATTTCTTGAACTCTTGTAGGCTCAAAATCATACTGTGAACCATCATTAGCTAGAATGCATGCATGTGTGTGATTGCATGTGTGTGTGTGTGCATGTGTGTATGCACATGTGAGTGTGTGTTTTGTGTGTGTGTTTTGAGACAGGGTCTTGCTTTGTAGTTCAGGCTGCTCTTGAACTCACTATGTGGCCCAGGCTGGCCTCAAACTTGTGGTGATCCTACTGCCTCAGCCTCCCAAACACCAGGCAATCGATTCAGTTCTTTTCCCTCTTGCTCCTGTGTGGCATGGGCGGCTCAAGTGCCAGTCCTGTCAGGCCAAGGTCCCTTGTGGCCAGCAGGAACATGCTTCTACATGGTAGAATCAGTGCCTGGTGGGCTCTTGTCAATGTCATGTTATGCAAAATAGAAACTTCACAAGTGCTCACCCAACTTTTCTGGGCAAAAAAAAAATTCACAGCCACTGCAGTGTGTCAGAGCTGTAGTTCCATGGAACTGTGCGCGTTCCTGCAGTGGGCAGTGGCTCATCCCGAAAGGCAGAGGCAGCTGGCTTGTGGCTGACTTGTGGCTTAAGCAGGGACAGAGAGGGCAGGAACCTGAGCTGCTGTTGCTAAGGAGGAGCCTTCTAGCCAGGGACTAGAAGCAGCTCTTCTGAAAACTCCATCCAGGGCACTGCAGGCAGGGGCTGCTACTACTCTTCCCAGAGGAGCCCTTACAATGAGTCCTCTACTCCTTCGGATCTCTGGATCTCATCCTTGAGCTCAAAGCACCCAACTCAGACACATGCAAACTGTTACATACAAAAGGAAATAAGAAAGCCTGGTGAGGTGGTGCACACCTATAATGCCAGCACTCTGCAGGCTGAGGCAGGAAGATCACTGTGAGTTCGAGGCCAGCCTGAACTACATAAGGGAGAACTTGTCTCAAAAAAAAAAAAAAAAGGGAGTAGACAATAAACCAGTAAACAATAAACAAACTCAGGAAGGCGCTGTCCCAAGAGTAGGAAGCACATACTAACATCACAAGAACTGTAAAATGCCCATCTTTCTCTTTAGCTTCTCTTTCTCCTTTCTATTCCTGTTCTCTTCCCTATTCCTTCTCCTTTTCTTTCTCCATCTTTTGCCTTTGAAAAGTTATATTGTTTTTATATTATAATATCGATCCTGGTGAAGGGGTAAAAAACCCAATTTATTTGAAAGTATGAAGAGTCTTGAAGATTTGTCCCCTGTGATCTAGCCATTATGTTTCTGGGAATATTGCTACATAAAAGAAAACAAAATTGAAGGAACAAAAACCACCACAGAACACCCTGAAGACCAGGCATAGTAATGTATACCTGTAATCTCAGCTCCTCAGGAGCCTGAGGCAGGAGGACTGCAAGTTTGAGGCCAGCCTGGGTAACTGAGTGAGACTCTGCCTCAAAATAAAAAATTAAAATAATAAAAAAGGGGTTAGGGATGTGGCTCAGCAGCAGAGTGCTTGCCTAGCATATGCTAGGTGCAATTCTCTAGGTTTTATTGCCAAGTTCAATCTCCAATATTGAAGAAAAAAATAAAAAGCAAGCAAAACACCCTAAAGTATAGAAAAAGCTTTACATCAAAGACAAGCTTCCCAGCATTGCCCCTAAGGAATAATTGGAAAGAGCCTGTGGTTTGTGCCTCCAATCACATCCATTTCACTTTCTCATTATAACAGAACCCTGACTTTAGCTGCCAAGAATGATGGCCACATTTCCCTGCCTCCTGTGCAGCTGGTTTCATTTCCCAGCCTCCTTTGCAGCTGAGCACATTTCCCAGCCTCCTTTGCAGCTGAGCACATTTCACAGCCTCTCTTGCAGCTGGTCTTGTTTCTCAGCCTCCCTTGCAACTGGCTACATTTCCCAGGCTCCCCTGTACCTCAGTCACCACATGACTAAGTGCTGGCCAATGGGGATGTCCACAAAAGTGGGACCTATGACATTGGATGGTGGCCTCCCCATTATCTTTCCTCTCTCTGCCTAAACATGGACATGGTAGTGAATACAGATGTGGTTTCCCTAAGACAAGCCACTTGTTTTCTCTGGATCACACCTGTGTCCCTGACAGCCCTGCTCTGTTAGGTAAGAAAAACTCATCTTCGATTTCTCTTTGTTATTTCAAGTCTCTTTCAGCATGCAAATTTGTATTCCAACACACAAATTTAAAAGTCCAGGGGCCGGGGATTTAGCTCAGTGGTTCCACTGCTTGCCTTGCAAGCGCAAGGACCTGAGTTCGATCCCCGGTACCAAAAAAAAAAAAGTCCAATAATAAGGGACAATTAATTAATGTATGCTGTGTGCACTTGGTAAGGCATTGGGTTGCTGTTGAGAATATATTGATGAAGGTATGAAATAATACAAAATATTTGCTATATAATTTGTCTGT
The DNA here is from genome assembly GCF_000247695.1 of Heterocephalus glaber. The sequence continues at coordinate 5,358,545 of NW_004624800.1, read as the reverse complement.
GTGTGTGGTACTGGGGATCGAACCTAGAGCCTTTGTACTGAGCTACATATCTCAGCACTTTTTAATATATTTTTATTCTTTTTTTTTGAGACAGGGTCTTGCTAAGTCACTAAATTGCCCAGGCTGGCCTTGAATTTGTGATCCTCCTGCCTCAGTGTCCCAGAGTGTTGGAATTACAGATCTGCATCACCACATCTGGCTGGTATGTACTAATATTTAAAGTCAAATAAAAAATTGCTCATATGGGATAATGACTTATTTTCAAAAAAACTCTTATTAGGGAAAAAACTCTGAAAAAATGATATTACCATGTTAATAATGGTTCTACTTTAGGTAGTGAAACCCTGAGAGATTTGTGTTTATTTTCTCACTTTATTGTTTGAAAATGTGGGTTAGGTCTGGAGCTCAGTGGTAGAGCATTTGCCTAGCATGCAAGAGGCCCTGGGTTCAATCCCCAGCACTAAAAAAAAAGAAAAAGAAAAAGTTTTAATAAAAAAAAATCAGAAGCTGGGCATGATGGTACATGCCTGCAATTCCAGCACTCAGGAGGCTGAGGCAGGAGGATCACTGTAAGTTGCAGGCCAGCCTGGCCTACATAGTGAGTTCAAGACCAGGCTGAACTGTACAGTGAGACCCTGTCTCAAAAAACTGAAAAGGAATCAGAAAAGTGTGTCTGATGATTTCCAGGACACTCAGCAGGTCTTCTTGCAAGGTAAGTGGCCATGACAGGGATGAGGCAGTGTTACAGGGAGGGCTGGGCACAGCAAGAAAGGCTGGTGGCTGCAGCTGTGCCCACAGGGAGTTCTGGCTGACCCAGATGCTGCCCATTGGCTGTGTGTTCCCCGGCCAGGCAGAGGCCTAACTCTGAGAAAAGCCCATAAAAATGGAAAAATGAGTTGGTTCCCAAGTTGACCAAGTGGGATGTGGGCAGCTGGTCTGGCTGTGAGAAACTTCCTTGGTGCCAGGGCTGGGGTGGAGGTGTTACCTCCAGTATGGTGATACTGGAGAAATAAATTCACTTCTTAAAAAGCTTAATTATTTTCCCCCTGTACTGGGGATCAAACTCAAGACCACATGCTTGTGAGGCAGGCACTGTGTCACTGAGCTAAATCCCCGGCCCAAAATCCTAATTTCTAAAGATCCATTTCAGTTCTTTGGTTTCCAGGGAACATTACTCTTCTTCTGTATCCATTGATTGCCAGTTTGTTTGGGGGATGGGATATGAGATGTTATTTATCTGATCTTCAGAGAAATCAGGAAAGAAATAATACCCAACTCCCCTAGGAGGCCGTGTGGGCCAGCAGGGCTGGAAGTCCCCTCATTTTGACTGGACAAGGAAACCAGCTTTCAGAGGATCGCTCAGCTCTCAGTTCTGGTTGTTGCTGCGCTCTGCCCTGTTTTGCCCCTCAGAGCCCCTCTTCCCAAGTTTTAGAGAGGATGTCACCCCAATTCATGAATTTCCTTAAAGCCAGGTAAAGCTTTAAAATGTGTTGGAATGTTGTTTTCTTTTGTTTTGTTTTTGAGATAGGCCCTCATTATGTAGTTTAAGTTGGCCTTGAGCTCACTGTGTAGCCCAGGGTGGCCTCGAATTCACAGTGAACCTCCTGCTTCAGTCTCCTCAGTGCTGGGATTACAAGTGTGGGCCACCATTCTGGGATGTTGTAATATCATTTTCTAAGGACAGGTCTGGGGCTGGGGTCAGGGGACAGACTCACTCCTGGCAAAAGCTTTCCCCACTGCCATCTCTGAGCCGAGCAGGGAGGACAAACAGTGCACTCTGACTCTACAGAGCAGTGTGTTCATTGGCTGAACGTTTCCTCTGAGAGGTGGAGCAGCTTGCCCGAGACCACGGTACCTGCTAACAATTAGAAAAGCCAGAGGTCACCTGTTTGCAGGTGGTGGCGGCTGCCAGAGGACTTCATAGTAAACCTGGGAGGGGAGACTCACTTCCGCCTGTTGTGACCCTAGCCGTACTGGCCAAGCCTGGACCCAGTCTCCAGGCTGAGTCCAGACGCTGAGCCTGCAGAGGGCCACTGCTGGGGGACTACCCAGCAGAACCTTCAGCAGAGAAGGGAGAATTCCAAGATGGTCCACAGAGAGGGCGTTTGGTGGACTCGAAGGACAGAGGGACAAGTCCTGGGTGTGGGGTGGGGGCTGGGGTTGTGGCTGCAGGGCAGACCCTGGACTCTCAAGGGGAAGCCAGAAGAGAGAGCTGGACAGAGCCCCCAGCCCAGCCCGGTCCAGGCCCAGGATGGGCCCTGATTGGATTCAGGCTGCCAGGAAGGGGAAGCACACCCTAGAGGACAGGAACAGGGAGGCTTGATAATGTTTGAGAGAATCTGTTTGACAAACTGTGTGTGTTAGCTTGTGTTTGTGATTCCAGCACTCTGGGAGGCTGAGGCAGGAGGATTGCAAGTTTGAGCTCAGTCTGGACAATGCAGCATCTTTGTGAGAACCTGTCTCAAAAAATAAAAATAATTTTAAAAGACTGAATGTAGCTCAGTGCAAAGGCCTGAGGTTCAATCCTCAGTGCAAAAAAAAAAATAGTGTGTATGGGGGAGTGTCTTAGTTACTTTTCTCATTGCTGAGACAAAATACCTGACACCCAGAGTTAAAGTGGGAAAGGTTTATTTAGCTCACAGTTTGTAGAGGTGTCAGTCCATAATCGGCTGGCTCCAAGGCAGGGTGGCAAGGCGGACAGGCATTGCAGAGGAGAAACAGTTCATGGTGGGCAGAAGGTGGCAAAGCAATAAGGGCCGACACAGCTCTTTCTATCCCTGTATCTTATCTAGGCCACTTGGAGCGGGTAGCACTCACACCCTTAATCCTAGTTCTCTTGAGCCTAGCACCGCACCATGAATCAATCCAGCCACCTCTGAACGAGCCTCACCTACAACCACATGAGGCTTTGAGGGGTATCCAGACACAAGCCACAACAGGGAGTATGTTTGGCATCTCAGAAAAAGTGCTAGAAACTAAGAGTGGTAGCACTGCTCAGGAAGCAGCGACAGGAGAATGGCAAGTCTCAGGCCAGCCTGGGTAGTTTAGTGAGCCCCTTTCTCAAAATAAAAAATAAAAAGAGCTGAGACTGTAGCTCAGTGATGGAGCATTTGCCTAGCATGCTCCCCCGAAACTTAGGGGCTAGAATTTGGTGGAAGGAAAAGGTTTATTCAAAGCTTGCTCTGAAGGATGCTGAGGGCCTTCAGGTTGCCTCCATTCTCTGTCCGCCAGCATTCAGGGGAGGAAGGGCTGTTATTGCACCAACGTAGGGTGTGATCTAGGGGGACAGGGATGGGGGGTCACTGCCAGAGTGCTCCCATCCTCAGGGTTCACAGAGGCTTCTCATTAGGATTTATCATACAGGGGCCAGGGATGTAGCTCATTGGCGCTGAGCCTGCCTGGAAAGCACAAGGTCCTGAGTTCGATCCCCAGTACCGGAAAAAAAAAAGAAGTTAGAATACAAAAAAGGTATGTTGTTAAAGATCAGGAAGTCAGGAAGGAGGCAGCTCTATCACAAAATTATTCTTCTCCTGGGATGCAATTTCAGAGCCACGTGGCATGGGAGGAAAGTCAACCATATTTGCCTAATTAATTTCTCCAACCAAGAGAGGGACCAGGGCTGAAACTATATTTGATGAGATAATAAGAGTCTAAGTCTCCCTAAATCTGATGAAAACTATCAGATTCAGAAAGTTCTAGGGCCCCCATGTAGCTCAGTAGCACCACGCTTGCCTGGCAGGTGCAAGGTCCTGAGTTCGATTCCCATACTGGGAAAAAAAAGAAAGTTCTGTGACTCTAGCAGGACAAATACAAAGTGGGTCACACCTAGTGCTGAAAACCAAGGATGGAGGTAGAACCCCCCTACAAAAAAAAAGAACCCAGGAAAATTGGATGTGGTGATACACGCCTGTTATTCCAGCACTCTGGGGGCTGAGGCTCTGAGGCGCTGAGGCAGGAGGATCACTGTGAGTTTGAGGCCAGCCTGGGCTACATAGCCAGACCCTGTCTCAAAAAATAATAAAAATAGGGCCAGGGATTTGGCTCAGTGGTCCCACCACCTGCCTCACAAGTGCCAGGTCCCGAATATGATCCCTGGTACCAATAATAATAATAATAATAATAAATATAAAAGATACCAGGAAAAAAGCTCCATCGCTTTCTAAGATTGTCGGGAGACCCCAGGAACAGTGAAACCAGAAGCCAGTGGGATCAGCACCTTCAGTGTACTAAGAGAAAATCCACAGAGTTAATTAGAATGTCCCAAGGTTCTGAAGAGAAGGAAGCCCAAGGTTGAGCCCACATGATGGCACGCACCTGTAATCCCAGGACTCTGGGAGGCTGAAGCAGAAGGATGGCAACTTTGAGTACAGCCTAGGCAGTTTAGTGACTTAGCAAGAACTTGTCCCAAAATAAAAAATAAAAAAGTGCTGGGTATATAGGTCAGTACAAAGGCCCTGGGTTCAACCCCCAGTACCACACACACACACACAAACACACACACACACACACATACACACACACACACACACACACACACACACACACACAGAGGACTCAGGTGGCTGATTATAAAAGAGTTGTTGTCAGATCACTAGTAAAACAGAAACTTGCCAGACTGAAAGTGTGATTCATCATTCAAATTTCCCCAAAATTCCAGTTGATTACCACTCCCCCCAAATTCCCACTTATAAATAGGAAAGTCAGGAGTGACTTTTTTGTCTTTTTTATTTTGTGTTGTTTTTTGAGACAGGGTCTCACTATATGGCCCAGCCTGGGCTCGAACTTGCAGTGATCCTCCTGCCTCAGCCTCCCAAGTGCTGTGCCTTGTTTTCTTTTTAAATCCATGTTTTCACTTATAAAAAATTAGTTTCACACACACGTCAGTCCATGTACATCATCCTTTGCCAAGCAATGGAGAGGCACTGCCAAAGTCACCTGCTACTTCTTACTTTTCTATCAAGAATCAATAACATTCAATTTCACTCTCAGGCAGATGGTGTTCAAGAGTTTTCTGGTTTTAGACCTGCAGAAGCAAAATCAGAGGGCAGAGATTCCTTGGCTGTTCATCACCACAAATCCCATAGCAGTAAAAACACAAATGCAAACCAGGAAGACTTCATTTGGAGGAGATGCTGTTGGAACCTCTAACTGTCAGCATTAGAAAGCAGGCATCTTGCCAAAGTACAGCCAGAATAATAGAAGCTGGATTAGTACTGGATCAAAGAGAATGCATGTTGATCTCTTGCTACATCGCCCTCCTAGGAGTTTGTTGATGAAACCTTTCACAAATAATGTACCAGGGTACTGGTTTTCATACAGCCTCGCCATCAGAGTAGGTGACAATTTTTTTTTCCAGTTTGACAGGTAGAATGCGATAACCTTGTGAACCTGTCCCCTGTGAGCTGGGGACTGGGCCCAGGGCTCACATGTGCCAGGCAGGCCCTCTACTACTGGGGTCTGTGCCCAGCCCTCTCGTGTATTTTTATTTCTATTTCCATAGGAGTAAGGAGAGAAATACAGTCATGTGTGCAGAAAACATGGTGAATGTTTACATTAAAAAATTTATTACACTAAGACACATTGCCATTAATTCCCCTCAAAACACTCAACCTTGAATTGAACACATTTCTCCCATTGTTCTGGCCACTTTCTGCAGCAGCTCTGGAAGTCCTCCTTCATGAGTGTCTCTAGTAGCTTTGTTTGTAGCTGCCTTGTTGTCCTGAATCGATTCAAAACATTTCCCTTTCATGGTCATATTGCCTTTGAGGAAGAGCCAGAAGTTGCACGGTGTCAGAAGCTGTGAATAAGGTGGGTGAGGACATCACGAGCCTGCCTTTCCATTGGATGGCATGTGGCAGTGGCAGTCACCACATTGTTTTATCATATCTCATAAAGACACTCACAAAAGAGGACTCGACCCAAGGCAAAGGGATTTAATTTCAAAGCTGCAGTCTTTGAGCACCTAAAGGAGGCTACTGAGACAGGGTACTCTGTAATGTGGAAGATTCAGAGGTCTACTGGCTGCATATGCACCATAGGTGCAGGAGAACTGCTATGTATCTCGAGGACACAGTCACTCTGCCAGGGCCAGGGGGATACCATATGTTGTGCCCAAGAGCCCCCCACTGGGGAGTGGGAGGCACAGGCAGTGGCTTGGTGGCCAGCTCCTATGCGGGTCTGCAGCAGACAGCGTGGTGTTACCCTAGACCCGGTGCATCCATTTGGGAAAAGTGTACTCCTGTGTAGTCAGAGGGAAGGGTACCTTTGTTGCTTTGGGGCTGTGCTTGTTGAGAATGTGTCCCCACAGCCTCCGAGTTGGGGAGTCACCTCCAGGAAGCCATATGGAGTGGCAGCACCTCTCCAGGGTGCTGGTCACGAGTGGGTTGATGTTGCCCCAGGGAGTGGGTCAGTTGCCCTGGGAGTGGCTCCTGATAGGGGATGAGCTTGGCCCCTCTTTCCTTCCACCATGGGGTGACACAGCAGGATGGCCCTCACCAGACATCCCTCCTTGACTTGGGACTTCCAGCCTCTGGAAGGTGAGGAAAAATCTCTGTTTTTAATGAAGCTCTCTATCTGTGGTGCTCTGTTTGCCAGCAGAAGAGGGACAAAACCTACACCCTCCAGTCCACTGAGCTTATTTATTTATTTATTGACAGGGTCTTGCTATCTCCTCCAGGCTGGCCTCAACCTCCTGCCTCAGATTCCAGAATGCTGGGATTACAGGCATGCTCCACCATGCTCAGCCCACTGAGTTTATTTAACAATGCCTTTAATGACATGTAATTCACATGCCAAAAATTTTACCCTTTTAAACTATAAATTCAGTAGGTGAGCATCATGGGACACATCTGTAATCACCACACTTGGGAGGCTGAAACAGGAGGATCTCTGCAAGTTCTAGGCCAACCTGGGCTACATAGTGAGACTCTGTCTCAAAAAAAAAAAGAAATTGGGGGACTGGGGATTTAGCTCAGTGGTTCTGACACCGGCTGCGCAAGTGCAAGGTCCCGAGTTCGATCCCTGGTACCAAAAAAAAAAATTGGGGGGTCACGGATTTAGCTCTGTGGTTCTGCCACCTGCCTCTCAAGTACAAGGATCTGAGTTCAATCCCTGGTACCAAAAAGAAAAAGACACACACAAACTTTTTTTTGAATTTTGAGACAAGGTTTCACTAGGATGCCAAGATGTTCAGATGGGTTCAAATTTGTGATCCTCCTGCCTCAGCCTCCCAAAGTGCTAGGATTACAGGCATGAGCCACCATGCCCAGCTTTGCTCTTATTTAGATAAACAGAAACATAACTATGTCAACTTCCAGTCAGCTCCTGTGACTCAATATTATGCTTTTTAGTTTTAACGTTACAGAACTAATTATTTCTAACTGGTGTATGGTATAAAGCATTCCACTGCATGAATATACCAAATTTTAGTGATCTTTTCTCCTACTGGTAGGCAATTATACATAAAATCGCACAAGTCCACATAACCGTTCCTATCATTGTTACCTGCAGTGGACTCTGACAATCTTTATTCTATTCCATTTCCTTACAAATGCTGCTTGAGAAACACCCACTGACCCTGAGCCTGTGGGTATTTAGTTAGTGTTATAAATGGCCCACATGAAGCCACTCGTTGGAGGTGGGGGTTTTTTGTGTGAGGAAAGGAAAGTTTATTCTAGTGAACAGAGACTAAAATCAGGAATAGATTTTAGCAGCTAGCTGGGAAAAGCCGTTTATCACATCTGTGTGTGGATGGGCTGACAATGGGGGAGAGAGAGCAGCAGCTAGCGGGGAGAGATTTCATCTGTGAGTGGATGGGCTAACACCAGGGGAGAGATATTAGCAACTAATTGGGAAAGGAATTGGGTTTCTATAGGTATTCAAGGGGCTAAGGAATCTGGGGTGAAATGTTTATGATTGAATCCAAGGACAGTCTGTGCAGGTGTGTAGACAATCACTGGACTTTTCAGGGCTGGGAGATTGTCTTCTGTTTACGGAGAAATAGCCTGACGTCTGCCGAAAGCAGCCTGTTTGCTTTTGTCCTGTTTGGGAAGGACTCACTTAGGTTAGGCCTGAGAGTTAATAGGACCCTTCTCCTCTTCATGAGAATCTGACCTCTCTGTAACCTTCTAGCCCTTTGCTTTGGAAATTTGGTCAAAGTAGAACAGGGACACTGCCCACAGTAAAGTGGTCCCACTTGGTAAATCACATCTGGATGGGAGGAACTGCAAATACCTTCAAGAGACCTGGTGGAGATCTCAGTCTTTGGCTGTTGGAGCATGAAGTAAGTCTTGTATGTAGCTATGCCCTGTGCAGGGACTGGGAAGCCACAGAGCTTTTCTGAGAGCTATGTCTGCGGTAGAGACAAGACCTTTAAATCAGGGAAGCTGGCCTTGAACTCACTAAGTAGCCTCAAATTTATGGCAGCCCTCCTGCCTCAACCTCCTGAGTGTGAGATTATAGGCCTAAATGTGCTGTCACACCCGGCTGAAAAGATAGTTCTTAAAAGAAGATGAAGGTTAGTATGCAGATGAAAAGATGCTTAACATCATCGATCAGAAAGAAAATGCAGGGCCAGGGATTTAGCTCAGTGGTTCCGGCGCCAGCCTCAAAAGCACACGGTCCCAAGTTCAATCCCCCGTACCAAAAAAAAAAGAAAATGCAACTCAAAGCCACAATGAGATACCACTTTTCATTCACTAGGAGGGCTAGAATGAAGAAAACAAAGAAAAGATGTGAAAAATTGGAAAAGTTACAACCATTCTTGCTGATAAGAACACAAGATGATACAGTTGCTGTGGAAAAGTTTGGCAGTTCTTCAAAGGATTGAACATAGAGTTACCACAGGAACTGATATAGGACTTATTGAAATGGAAAAAAAAAAAAGAAGAAAACACAGAGCAGAGACTGACAGTCTAAGGCTGACAGTCTAAGGCATGCCCTCCTGCTAAACCCACAAAGGTCACTGTGCCTGGAAGATGAACTGCTGAAACAGCCACCCACCTCCCTGTTTTAAACATAAACTGTACAAAGGAAGGAGGGAGGGAGAAAGGAAGGAAGGAAGGGACAAGAAAAGAAGTGAAAATAGAAGGAAAAAATGGAAACAAAGCTTTTGTACATAGGGAGGAGAGGGGGCTGGGCGGGGGATGGGATAAAATAAAATTTCTTTTTAAAAAAGGTAAACTGTGAAAACATTTACCTCCACCACCCCACCACCCCCCTACTCTTTGGTAAGCTCTGTTTCTGTAAAATTCTGCTTGCTCCCCTGCCCTGGCTAAAAAACAGATAAGTTTGAGAACAAATGGAGAAACAGGGCTCAGACTCTGGAAGGTGACTTCCCCTGGGCCCGCTAACGATAAGCAACCTGCCTTTCCCTTCAGTTCTGGGTGCCGCTCTCTCCTTGGGCGGCCTGCCCTCCGAGTGCCACTTTAGTATGATATAGCACCTCCAAATGAACTAAACAATGTAAGGGAAATATTATAACTCCCAACCTGCTAGATGTCCCAAATGTCAAGTGTGTCTTCTCTAAAATTGAAGAATAAATTCTAAGAACAATGGAGGTTGAGTAGAAAGAATTTATTGAGAGAAAGATAGCTTCAGTCTAAGAGAGACAGAAGGGGTACCGGAAAGTGGGTTGCCTGCCCACTTCGCTTCTCAAATGGGTTTTATTGAGCAAAGCCACGACGAGTACAAGCCATGTGTGAGGTGAGTACAAGGTGGGACAAAACTAATAAGATTCCAAGTGTAGTCGCTTAGGTAATATTGATCTGATGGGAAATCACAGGTAGAACAAAACTACGATCAGCCAATAAGATTACAACAAGTATGGTCACTTGGGTAATTTTTTTTGTACCAGGGATCAAACTCGGGTCCTTGCGCTTGCGCGGCAGGCAGCGAAACCACTGAGCTAAATCCCTGGCCCCACTTGGGTAATATTGATTAAATGGGGGTCAAATAGGGAAGCAAGTCACCCAGCAAGCCTACACAGGACAAACAAGGATTTTCTGAGGGCTGGGGATTTAGCTCAGTGGCACCACACCAGCCTTCCAAGTGAAAGGTTTTGAGTTTATCCCCAGTACCAAAAAAAAAAAAAGAAGGAAAGAAAAGGATTTTCTGAGAAGGAGTGGGCTTGGGAGGTTTGGGTCCCCACCCAAGGTCACTGAGGCCTGTTTAGAATAGCAGTCACTGCTCTTCAGCCCTGGGGAAGTGTGTGGGTGTAGTCAGTCCTCTTTTTCTGTATCCCGGTCTTCAGTGAATGAGCCTCAGGCCACCACTGCCTTCAATGCTGAGGGCCCCGCCCTGTCTAACTGCCCTATATTTTCTAACTAGTTTAGCTATTTGGGCCCGGGATTTAGCTCAGCGGTTTCGCTGCCTGCTGTGCAAGCACAAGAACCCGAGTTCAATCCCCAGTACCAAAAAAAAAAAAAGATAAAATAGAACCACCAACTCCAATCCTAGTCATATATTTGAGACAAAAAGTTTTGCCCTAATGTTCACTGAGGCATTATTCATAGTGATAGATTTCCCTCTGATTTAGGGTGGCTGCTGTATATAATAGTTACCTTCTTCCCAACATGCCCCTACTCCCACCAAAAGAGTAACCTAATACTTGCTCTCTTCCTAACAGCTAGTGATGTCACAGGTTCCTCCAGTCCCTGGCCACTACCTCACTCAACCCCATCCCAGCTCCTACAAGGCCCACCCCAGCTCCTATAAGAAGCACTCCCCATCCTGGCCATATTGCTTTTGTTTCTCTGTTCAGAGACAGCCCAGCAGATTGTCCCTACAATAAAGGCTTGTTGTAGCCTGGTCTGGTCTTGGTTTTCGGCTTTTTTACCTGACACATAGTAATATCCAAAAGGTGGAAACTGTCCAAATGTTCATGAGCCAACAAATAAACAAAATGTAGCACATCTATGTAATAGAATATTGTTTGGCAATGAAAAGGAATAAAGTACCAATACATGATACAACAGGAATTGACACTGAAAACATTAGGCTCAGTGAAATCAGCCCATTGCAAAAACCACATACTGGCCACGGATGTAGCTCAGCAGCACAGTGCTTGCCTGGCAAGCTCGAGGCCCTGAGTTCGATTCCTGAAAAAAACAACCACATACTGTATATTATTCTTTTTTTTTTTTTGGTACCAGGGATCAAACTCGGGACCTTGTGCCTTCAAGGGAGCAGTAGAACCACTGAGCTAAATCCCCACCCATATGATTCTATTTTTAAGGTATGTTCATCCTGAGCAAATCCAAGGAAACAGGAAGTAGATTAGTGGTTGCCAGGGGCTGGGAGGACAGAAAGGGAAGTGGGCAATAGGTAGTCTGAGAATTTAGGACAAATTAAAAGCTGAGTACAAATGGGCACAGGGTGCTTTTGAGGGTGGATGAAAATGTTTTCAAATTATTTGTGGTGATGGAAACCCAGCTCTTCAAACATACTGAAAACCATTGCATTGAGCAATTCAAACTGGTCTGTTGTAAGAATTATATTTCAATAAAATGTTCAAAAGGTGAAAATATATGCTAATGTAACTATAGAGAAAACTTTAAAATCATATAGTAGGATAGAAGATCATATAGAAAGATAGAGATTTTATAGTATTTTCAGGAAAAGCGTCAAGTTTTACTTGATAAAGCAAGTTTGTTATTGGGTGTGGTGGCCTGTAATCTCAGCATTCCGGAGGCTGAGGCAAGAGGGTGGGTAGGCGTTTAAGGCCACCCTGAACCACAGAGTGAGACCCGGCCTCAAGCAACAACAAAACAAGCAAACAAAAAAAGGAACTGTGTTACTCTGTTACAAAGAAACAAATTGATCTTGACATTTGTTTCTTTTAAATTGCTAAAGATTACTTATTTACTTTATTTAAATTGCTAAAGATTATTATTAAGATACTGTTACCTCAGGATAACTATTTTAGTCCAACAAATAAGGCCTGACTATACCTTACCCTGCCTTGATAATGAATGCTTAATCATTTAGCTTTTGCTGGATAATAAACTATTCCCAAACCTAATGCTTATAATAACCATTTTACTTGGTTCCTGAGTCATAGAACCCAGGCAGTTCTGGGCTGGACTGGCTCAGGTGTCTCTGCAGGGCTCCCCCTCATGCTGGTGGCCATCTGGTCACTGTCACATTTCCTAATGTCCCACAGGCCAATGAAAATGAGACCAACCCAGATTCAGACACTCCACTTCTTGCTGGCATCTGCCCCAGTTCTGTGAACGCTGGGGAATTTCTGGGCATCATGAATAATATTTCTGCACTTCTTCTTAGCTTGTACAATGCGTTATGGACAGACACAGTATTGGGTCCGCTTGAAGGATCACCACTTCCAGACCTCAAGAAAATAGGAGTGGCCAATTAGCACAAGTGAAGCTGTCCTATTGGGCACTCTGCACATGCCTCTCGCTGGGTGCCTACAACATGGCACAGAAGTAGGGTCACTGTTACCCCTGTTAGTGACTTGCCCAGGTCCCCCCAAGCACTGGTGGGAGCCAGGGCACAGCCAGACTCAAGTGGCATATGTCTGTCATCCCAGCTATTCAGGAGGCTAAGGCAAGAGGACTTCGAGTTTGAGGCCAGCCTGGGCAATTTAGGAAGACTGATTAAAAATAAAATCATAGGGCCGAGGATTTAACTCGGTGGTTCCGGCGCCTATCTTGCTAGCTCAAGGTCCCGAGTTCGATCCTCAGTATCAAAAAATAAAATAAAATAAAATTTGATAGAGCACTTGCTTAACAAGAGTGAGGCCCTGGGTTCAATCCCCAGAACACCCCCCCCCCCAAAAAAAACCCCAAAAACTCTAGACTCAATTTCTTCTGACATTGGGCAAACTTGGCCTGGGCTTCACCTGCAGGAGTCTGGATTTCTCATCCTGCCCGAATTACCATTTTCAATCTAGCCCCATTTTAACCCTCCCAGATCTCGCCCTTCGCCATCTACCCGGCCCACTCAATTAGCTCCGCCCCTGGCAGCTAACCCCGCCCACAGCACAGGTCTCCCCGCCTCGGGGCTTGCGCCTGCCCGGCTCCCTTCCCCACCTCTCCGGTTCCCATTCCTTACCGCGTCCCAACGCTGCCCCGCCCAAACCCACATTAGCCCCGCCCACGGCACAGCCCTGCCTCCTTCCTCCCACAGCCTTCAAGGGTGCACTGCGGGATAGCGAGGGCGGGGCCGGAATTACCCGGAATGAAAACAAACGGCGGCCCTGCCGCATCCGGGCACTCAGCCGTTCGCAGCGGACGCGGCGGGGCACGAGCGGCAGCGCAGGTGAGGGGCGGTGAACTTCGGTCGCGGTTCCCGGCTCTTCTCGTCGCGTCCTCCGGGCGGGCGGGGTGGCGGCAGGTGAGCGGCTTGCGTTGGCGGTACCCGGCCGGACCGGGAGGATTGGGGGGGGTTCGGCTTCGGGTTCGCACCGGGCCGGGGGAGACCGGAAAGACCCCCGGGGTGGGGGTCGTTAGCTTGTCCCGAGGGTGCGACGCCTCAGCAGTCGGAACTGGAGGGCTGTCTGCGAGAACACAGCTGGTCTCCGACCTCAGTCTCCTGCTCTCATTTTAATACAGGGTCTTTTATTACTCTTTAAGTGAAAATGTAACATATTTGGGGTATAGAATAGGTGTGTTTGCATGTATAGTTGAACGCCCTGGCTAAAGGTGGATTGGATCTCTTCGTTACAAAAGTGAAAGTAAAAAGTAGAAAGACGGTGTTTGAGTGAAACGTTACAGTTCCCGGGTTGAAACCGAAGACAGTTTGATAAACTTTTTAAAAACTTGACTAACGTGTCACCGCGTATTTTGTTGTCTACAATTGAAGTTTTGTTGGTTACAAGACAGTAATTTAATTTTTTTTTTGGTACCGGGGATCGAACTCCGGTCCTTGAGCTTGCGAGGCAGGTGCTGGAACCACTGAGCTAAATCCCTGGCCCAGTACTTTAATTTTTTTTAAAGACAGAGTCTCGCTATGTAGCCTAGGCTGACCTCGAACTCAAGGTGATCCTCCGTTTCAGTCTCCCGAATGCTAGGATTTCAGGCGTGTGCCATCACAACCGGCTCCTCAACAGTTTAATTTTTTTAAGCATTATATCGCATACCTGGTGTAGACCCTGGAGCTGTTCTTTTGCTCCCTGGAGTGTGGGACCCAAACTGGGCTTGTGACACCCTGTGGTCCCTTTTTCAGTTAGTGGCTTGGTTAGGACCTCTGTGTGTTCAGCCTTCCAAATAGCTGGGCTCCTAGAAGCATCCCCCCCATTGGCCATTTACTGTGACTTCTCACTTAGAATTTCCGAAGATTTATGAGTAGTATGTAAAGTGATCTTTTAAGTTATTTTTGTTTGGAAAGCTGTTGTTTCCAAGGACTGGTATGCTTTGCTGTGAGAAGTGGTTTGTTAGTGCTTGAAAATCTGGCATTCTTTCATGGGTCACCCAAAATATGCTCAGCACCCTCTCTCATTGTGTTTATTCTTTCTTCCTTTTTCTCCTCCGTGTTCTGATTACTTCTCACCCCCAAATTCCCATAAAATAGCTTAGAACTTTAAAAAAATAATTTGTTTATAGAATACTGAAGCCACTACATTTGGTTTAATAATCAGATGAACTGGGTTTGAGCACATATGGAATAGGAAAAAAGTTACTTGTCTAGATGATATCAATTTGTATGTTTTTTTCACTCTAGAACTTGTGTTGATCATTCAGAAGATAATAACTTTTTGCTTTTCTATTTGTGTGATTTGGCAGATCCTAAAGTGCTGCACAGTACCCACTGGCTGCCTCATGTCTCTTAGCAACCTCACACATCCCTTTGATTAACTGTGCTAGTGCAGGAAGCCTGGACAGCTCCACCTTGGCTCTGGGAGGGAGAGAGACACTGCACACTTGGGGCAGACAAGCAGCAAGGGATTGTGTGACAAAGTGTAGAGCACAGTGTCATAGGCACAAGTCTCAATGTTTAACGTTATGGCACATCACCTAATTTTCTGACCTCTGCCAGATTTTTGGAAGGGGGTTACTGGGGATTGAACTCGGGACCTTGAGCTTGCAAGGCAGGCAGCGGCACCATTGAGCTTAAATCCCTGGCCTCTGCCAGATCTTGTTACAAATCTTGGGCTAGGTTTTCCCAGTTGAAAAATGACAGCCAGCCACAGCTGGATCTGAATAGTGTGTGTAGGTGGGTTACTGTGCTATCACAAGTTCACATTCAAGCTTGTCTATTATTGTAGATTTTTAATTTAATTCATTCTGATCTAGAGAATATTTTTATTGCCAATTTACAATTCAGGCTAGTTTTCTTTGTGTTCAACTACCTGGATGGTTGGTTTTTTTTGTTGTTGTTTTATGTTAGGTTAACCAAAGAACAGGAGAATTTACAAGCTCTATATTAAGTTGCTTAAAGAGATTCATTACCGTAGGGATTCATCTTTTCTCTTAGATTACAAAATAGTAGGGCTGGTGGAGGCTGAGGCAGGAGGATCACCATGAGTTCAAGGTCTGCCTGGGCTACATAGTGACTTCAAGGCCAGCCTAAACTACACAGCAAGACCCTGTCTCAAAAAACTAACAAACAGAATAATACAGTAAGAGATGGAAAAGTGTAATTCTCTTTGCTATATATTAACAACTTTAGGGCCAGGGATTTAGCTCAGTGGTTCCACCGCCTGCTTTGCAAGTGCAAGGACCCAAGTTCAATCCCGGCACCAAAAAAAAAAAAGGAACAAACAACTTTAAAATATTTTATGTTAAATATAATGCGTATCAGTGAACATGTTATGAATTATTTAAGTAGTTGTATATTTTAGAAAAGTCTAGAGCTGATTAAAGCCTTAATAATTTAAACTGGGGGGTGGAGGGAAGCTCTGCTTACTCTTTGTAGCACCTCAATGTGTTAGGTAAGTTTATAAAATATTTTAAAATATGGTTGGGGTTTTTTTTTTTTTTAATTAAAAAAAATTTTTTGCTACCAAGGATCAAACTTGGGACTTCGTGTTTTCTTTTTTTTTTTTGGTACCAGGGATCGAACTCAGGTCCTTGCACTTGCACAACAGGCATGGAAACCACTGAGCTAAATCTCCGGCCTGACCTTGCACTTTCAAGGCAGGCAGCAAAAACCACTGAGGTAAATCCCCGGCCTGAGGGGTTTTATTGATATACAATTTTGTTTTCAAGGATGGCACAAAAGAAATATCTTCAAGCAAAATTGACCCAGTTTTTAAGGGAAGACAAGATTCAACTTTGGAAACCTCCATATACAGATGAAAATAAAGAAGTTGGTTTGGCATTAAAGGTATTTTTTCTTTTAAGATATAAGTGAGTAGCAGGGTTATAAATCTCCTTGCTAATAAGATTCTAAACTCACCAGAAATTGCCAGGCATAGCCATATAAACTTTGGATATCACCAGAAGCATTAGTGATGAGCAAGTACCCACTCTTTACTAGTAATCAACAAGCTTTTTTTTTTTTTTTTTTTGGTACCGGGGATCGAACTTGGGTTCTTGCACTTGCAAGGCAAGCAGCGGAACCACTGAGCTAAATCCCTGGACCTCAACAAGCTTATTTTTGTTTACTGATCGAAAGATATTTCTGTCATGCTTAGGTTTTGACCCAGGGCCTCGTGTGTGCTCAGCAGCAGTTCACCACCGAGCTATTCCTGATACTTTATTAATATGAGACTGTTACCACATTTCTCAGGCATTATTGTAGTCAGCTTTCTGCCATTATAACAAAGCACCTGGCACAAGTCATTTAGAAAGAGAAGGATGTATTTTGGTTCCTAACTCTGGAGGTTCCACTCCAAGATCAAGTGTGTTTTCGGGGCTTTGGGCCTCTAGGGGTGGGGTGGGGTGGGGATATGTCATCCCTGGAGCTTGTGGCAGAGCACACTGCTCATCTCCTGAGTCACCTTACAGAAGGAGGAGGACGTGACCTCTTTCAAGGATGTCCCCCAGTGACAAGGACCTCCCATAGGCCCCACCTCCTGAGGCCTCTCTGGGGACCAAGCCTTTAACATATGGGCCCTTGGGAAACTATCCATGTTCACACCCTGGCAAGATTTTAATACCTTCACAGTGTTACATAAAATTATTCATTTGGAAGCTGATGTCGACCTCTTGGTGTAGCAGGACACATGCCGTTCATCACCGTGCTGCGGGTCAGCGTGACAGTGTCTCATAGCTTCTTGGTCCTCCTTCCTGTCACTCTGCTATAAAACCATTGTTCCCCTCCCCTCTCTTGGCATCTTTACACTGTGGCTATCAGTGTTCCAAAATATACTTTTCTAACAATTGTGCCTTCCTTTCTTACGGCATCATCAGAAGTGGTATTGTCGGGCTGGGGATTTAGCTCAGTGATTTTTCCGCCTGCTGCACAAGCACAAGGACCCAAGTTCAATCCCCGGTACCGAAAAAAAAAAAAAAAAAGAAGTGGTATTGTTTTTGTGATGTTTCAAGAAATTGAAATTTTCCCACCTTTCTAAATGGAGAAACTTAGCCCATTGTTGACAGAAATCTTCATATTAGAGCATGCTACGGTGTTCTCTGTGTCCCAAGTGGGTGTCCGGAACATGAGCTAACATTCACAGGGACTATGGATCGGCATGACAGCATTGAATTGTCCTGTGTAGTGGCGACATGAGTGCAATGGAGAGGTCACACACTGTATCAGGGTCTCAGTCCTTTCTCCCTAGTCTCTGGTGGTGGTTTGGTTTGGTTTGGTTTTGGCAGCCTACTTCAGAATTTGCTTGTTGTGGCTTCTTGGCTCTACATGATTTGGGGAGATATTTGATCTTTGTCCCAGTTCCTGGCAGAGCTAAAACCCTTGCAGGAATGGTGAGGGCGATAGGAGCATCTTTTGTCCTAATGGTGCTTGGTGGCCCCTGAACAGCTTCAGGATGGGGTTGATCACCAAAAGATCAAACCTTAATGAGGTATATGGAACTGCTGGCTCCATGCTGCAGCCTCTGGGGAAGGGAGAGCTGCAGAAGCTGGCATTAACCACCAGTGGCTGATTACATTAATCCTGCTTCCATAAAACCCCCTAAATGATTGGCTCTGGCAGTTTCTAAATTAGCAAACATAGCAAATTAGCACACCTGGAAGGGGGATGGTGGGGACTCACAACTTTGTAGCCGTGTCAGACAAAAGTGGGTAACTGGCCCCCAGACACTGGGCACATGGTCCTACAATGAGGGCATTCTATGGGATGGGGCCCTCAGACCTGTGAAATCTAAACCTGACTCTGGGTGGTGAGTGTCAGAACTGAATCGCACTGTAGAACACCCATTTGGTGTCAGGAGGAAAACAGACACCCTCACTAGTTAGGTTTTTCAAAAATTAGAGCATTATTTTTTTAAAAAGAATTTTATTTAAAAGTTTACATGTTTTCTGGCGATAAAAATAATTTATACACCTGAGTTAAAAATAAACTGTATATAGGTTAAGTGTCCCTATCCCACATGCATAAGACTAGAAATGGAGTTCAGAGTCTTTCAGGTTTTGAAATATTTGCAGAGACTTTACATGCTGAGGATCCCTAATCTATCTTTTTTTTTTTTTTTGGTGGTGGTGGTATTGGGGCCTTTGCCCTGAGCTACATCTCTAGCCCTTTATTTATTTTTTGAGACAGGGTCCAACCAACTCATCCAGTTGCCCAGGCTGGGATCACACTTGTAATACTCCTGCCTCAGCTTCCAGAGTGCTAGAAATATCCATAATCTAAAAACCTGAACTCCACAGTGCCTTGAGATGCAAAAGTCTGAAACTTCTTTCAACATCGGTGTTGACACTCAGTTTGAGTTTCGGATTTTCACCTTAAGGGTGCTCAGCCTGTACATGCTTAGGAGTTGCTTAACTACCAGGTGAGCACCAGGGCTTGGGTTGGAGACAGTTTGCTTATGAGATAGGAGGCTGCTGCTGACTTAGAAGGGCATACGCATCTACAGTACACATAGTCATTTATTATCAGTCTGTCCCTGTATGGGATTGTATGTTCCACACTTTGATATGACTTGCAGGTTTGTTGTAGGTTTGTTGACCCAGCATTACCATGGATTTGAGTAGCATGTTACACTGTGGTATCAGTGTGGTTACATCGTCCCCAGGCAATAGGAATTTTTAGCTGTATTATATTTTATGAGACCAACATTGTATGTTTGGTTCATTATTGACCAAAACATAGTCATGTGGTATAGTAGTATAATTAAATACAAAATATACAAAGAATACATTTTAAAAATTGCATTAAACTTCATCAGTATTGATATATTCTAGTTTATGTGACTATTTAAATTTTATTATAAATAAGTTAATATTTTTAAAATAAAATATTCTCATTTGCTTTATAACTTTGTATATGTCATGAGCATCTTTCTTACAGATATATACCTACGTCATCTTATTTTTGGGGGGGTGTACTGGGGATTGAACTCGAGAACTTGTGCTTGCAAGGCAGGTGGCAGAACTACTGAGCTAAATCCCCGGCCCCTGAAGAGACAGGAAGAGATGAGGATTCCATAGTCACTTTTTTTTTTTTCGGTACCGGGGATCAAACTCCGGTCCTTTGGCTTGCGAGGCAAGTGGCAGAACCACTGAGCTAATTCCCTGGCCCTGTTGTTTTGTTTTTTGGCATTGTTCTTGTACTGAGCTGTGTTTTCTGATTTTTCTTCCTAGGACCTTGCTAAGAGGTATTCTCACAAACTAGGATGTTGTGAAGATGAAGTAGAAAAGATAATAGAAGAAATACGTTGCAAAGCAGTTGACCGTGGAACAGGAAATGAAAATTACAAAACAACTGGAATTGCTACAGTTGAGGTGTTTTTACCTTCAAGACTTAAAAAAGTGAGTACTTTCCCCAGATTTACATAGGGACCAGTACTTAGTGATGTGATCAAGTAAATTATTTTTGTAAAGTTGCCATTCAAAGCTAAAGTTCCTTGAAATGACTTTACTTGTTGATGTTGTGGGCCCTCACACTGGTCCATCTCCAAGGTAGGTGTGTTTGGTTTGGACCTTCTAAATATCACAGTGCCATGTGTCACAGTCTTAACCCTTTCTAGTTTTAATGGTTGGAAATACTGGTTTTAAGTGTTAGAAATACCTTCTGCCTCCTGCCTCACAAGCACAAGGTCCTGAGTTCAATCCCGGTACAAAAAAAAAAAAAAAGAAAGAAAGAAATGCTGGGGCATTAAAGAGGGCACCACGTTTTATAGAACTCTGTGTAGCAGGACACATCTCGAAAGAATTCGTCCTTTTCCTACTTTGGAAGCCAGAGTTTGGCAAGCTGCATGCTCAAGCAGGGCCCAGATGTTGGGGGCACCTCATTCTTAGGGCCGTGTCCTCAGTAGCCCATATCCAGATATGTCACTGTGGCCAGCCACTCAGTAGTGTCTCTCAGAAGAAACAGAAGCGTGTATGTAACAACCTACATGTGAATATTCTGAGTGGTGCTGCATAACCGCCAAAAGGAAGAAGTAGCCCAAATGTCCCCCAGCAAATGAACTGGTAAATAAGTGTGATACACCTGTATCATAGGAATAGCTGCTTCTTTTTTTTTTTTTTTGGTACCGGGGATCAAACTCGGGTCCTTGCGCTTGCGAGGCAGGCAGTGGAACCACTGAGCTAAATCCCCAGCCCCAAGAATAGCTGTTTAACAGTAAAGAAGAATGAAATTCTGTTGTATCTGCGTCATGGGTGAACCTAGAAACATGCTGAGTCAAAGGCCACGTGTTTTGTGATCCTGTTTCTATGCAATGTCCAGAATAGGCAAATCTGGAGACAGAAAATACATTAGTAGCTGCAGGGACTGGGGAGAAGAGGAGAGGGAAGGGAGGTGCAGGGCTTGGTGTGTGTTTGAGGGAAGCTGAATGACAGTGTTCTGAAATTTGACTGTAAGGGTAGCTGGCCATGTGACAAGCCCCACTGCTGCCTTCTCAAGGACATTTGGGTCTCTGGGTCAGCCTGCTCTGGGTTATGTTCAGCAGGCTTTTCCAGGCAGGCTGCATCTTTTATCCTTAATGTTAAATCTTAGTATGCTTTGTCTTGTTCTTCTTACAGGACAAGAAAAACATGTTGGAGACCCAACTGCACATCAGTGGCAGAGACCTGCGGTCTAAGTAAGTATGTGCTCTGGTCTCCACGAGCTCACTTGATTCCTGAGACCGTGCTGAGCCCGGCAGGGCATCCCTCCTCATCTTAGAGGAAAGTATGACTCAGAGCTGTGAGGCTGTGCCTGGGTGCACAGTGGTAGCTGAGTGGCTGCTTGCTTCCCCACGAGGCTTTGATGGGATGGAGGCTGTGGGCCCAGCACAGATGAGGTGCTCGATGTGTGTTTGGATGAATGGATAGGGTATAGAAGCGGCCTGGAGGGCCAGGGATTTAGCTCAGTGGTGCCACTGCCTGCCTTGTAAGTGCAAGGTCCCGTCCCTGGTACTGAGGGGAAAAAAAAAAGCAGCAGCCTGGAATTCATCATGTTACTTTTTAATTCTGTCCCTTGGTGTACAGATAGCTTGCTGTGCCCTTCAGCAAAGTGTTTTAGCTGATTTCAAGCTGTTGTCCCATCTGTGAAATAAATATGTGCCTGTCACAACAAAAAAAACCCTGATGGATTATTTCATCTACTTGGGTTAGGGATTTTTTTTTCATTCAATTTTATTCACTCAGAAAAGAGCATGTAGGGCCAGGGATTTAGCTCAGTAGCACGGCACCTGCCTTGCAAGCTCAAGGACCTGAGTTCGATGCCCAGTACTGAAAAAAAAAAGGAGCAAGTGATTTAGCCAAATTCCAGAATGAAAAATCTAGCAAGAAAATGGATAAACACCTGTGAGAATTAAATGTCTGCCTACTCAGTGTGTTTTTAATCGGTGTTTTGAGCACCACTGGCGCTCAGAAGTCACTGTGCTTCTTTAGTTGATTGCCTGTTTTTTTTCCTGGGTCTGCATCAGGGAAGCTAGGTTGAATTTGGGAAGCACCATTCATTTGGTGCCCTGCTATGAGCTCCGATAAGACCCCAGAAAGCATCAAGTGGATTTTCTCCTGAGAAACAGCCTCCTGGTCCCCACTGTCTGAGGAAACTCATAGTAACACAGAATGTAGACAGAGGTCCTTGTCGCTTACATAGTTTCAGACAGCTGTCCAGAGGCCTGGCCATATTGCAAGGTGAGCTGATGAGGCAGAAAGTTGTGTTTCTGAGTAAAATGTATAAAATGAATATGATCAGTAAAATCTCTTTTTTTTTGTACCAGGGATCGAACTCTGAACCTTGCACTTGCAAGGCAGGCACGGCCCCACTGAGCTAAATCCCTGGCCAGTAAAATCTTTTCAATGGATAATATTTAACAAATTTGCCATCCTGCAGTTTTCACTGGTTTTATTTTTCAGAATAGCTGAAACCTTTGGATTTCAAGAAAATTACATCAAGATTGTCATAAATAAGAAACTGCTTCAACTAGGTATGTTATGGAAAGAAAATAAACAATGCAGAATTTTCCATCAAGTTAACACAGAAATAATGACTTTGCATTTTTTCTCACTTCTCCTCTCTTCATAACTTTCTAGCTTTGTTACATTTATAACCCAAAACCAATTGTTTTAGAAATTCACTAAAAGAAAAATGTAAAGCAGAAAACAATTTTTTTTTTTTTTGGTACCAGGGATTGAACTTGGGACCTTGCGCTTGCAAGGCAGGCGCTGGAACCACTGAGCTAAATCCCTGGTGTAAACAGTTTTTTAATAAATGTTCCCTGCCTGCTCTGTGCTGGTGAGGAAGAGAGGTGCTGGAAACCTTTCAGTGTGGGCTCTCGATGTGTGAGAGGAGGCTTGGGGCTCCTGAGTTCTCCCTGAGGCTGTGTGAGGATGGAGGGGTGGTCCCCCAGCCTTGTGTTGGAGCACCAGGTTGAGAGTTGAGAGAGTTGGGGCTGGGGGTCCTGAGCATGGACGACAGACAGCCCGCACCGAATGCTGAAGCTGTACTTCCCAACCAGGGGCAGTTGTGCCCTCTCAGGACTCTTGGCCGTGTCAGGAGCTGCTTTTGGTTGTGAGAACCTGGCGGTGGGGAGATGCTCCTGTCCTTTAGTGGGTAGAGACTGGGGATGCTGCTAAACATCAGTGCCCACAACAACATGCGCAGTGCAGCACTCTCCAGCCTGAGGTCTCGAGTGCTGCTGTTAGAAATGAGCCTTACTCAGACTAGAGTCTCTCTCAAGGAAGTGGGAGGCCACTGACACTGTCATGCTTGGATCTTGATCACTGGCGGCCGGAGGGGAAGGGACAGGGAGACATCAGCTCCTGCAGCAGTCCTGACAGGCACTGTGGTCTCTTCAGTTTCCAGTGGGTTCCTGGGGCCTCAAGAATCAAGTTCACATTTTCTGAACTTGATGTACCTCGCTGTCCTTTCCAGCGCTCTCTGTAGCCATGTCACATTGTGTATGCCACGTGTCACAGTTATCCCTTCACTGTCATCTCATCTCTGTCAGCTTGTGGCTCATGGACAGAAGTAGTGGATTTTGATATTGTCAAATCCATTGCCTCATGTTTTGTGTTTTGTTAAGAGTTCTTTCCCCAATCCCAGAACCGCAGGAATATTCTGCATTTACTTGTATATTATTAGTTTAATGTATCAAAGGGCTCTAATCTGTCCAGTCTCCCTTTATCTATTAAAGGCTAAAGACCTAGTTTTTTTTTTCTTCCAGTATCCTCTGCTAAGTGAATAGCCTGCCTTTGGCTTGCTGATTGATGATGTCCCTTTTCTTTTGCCCTTGGGCCCTGTTTCTACACTTTTCTGTCCTATTTACCTGCAGTGTTCACCTTACTGTGGCTTTGTTACAGTTTTAAAACCTGGTGAGTCTCCCTCTTGGGTCTTCTGTATGCAGTTTACTTAAGCTTGTGGATCTTTATTTTTATATATAAATGTCAGGATGATTGTCAAGTTCTTTTAAAAAAAGATCCAGCTAGAGTTTTCCAGAAATGTGTTCAAATTTTGCATTTATACTACACAATACTATTATTTAAAAATCTATCTGCATCTCGGTTTTTTTTTCATTGTTTGCTTTTGTGCATCTTTGATGTAATTTTTGTTAGGTTTATATATCTGGCTAACCTTTGCATGGAGAGCTAGCTTTTAATTTTTTTTTTTTTTTTTTGAGACAGGGTCTTACTGTGCAGTTCAGGCTGGCCTTGGACTATATAGATATATCCCAGGTTGGCCTTCAACATGCAGAGATCCTCCTGCCTCAGCTCCCAAGTGCTGGGATTATAGGCGTGTACCACCACATCCAGCTAGCTTTTAATTTTGTCACTGTATCCCTTCTTCTGTTTTATTTATTTCCACCATTGTCTATATTTCCATCCTCTATGAGGAAACTGAGTCCTAGAAGATAAGTAGTTCTCCCAGGGCTCCAGAATTAAACTGAGAAGGATCCTGTGATCTTGGCTTTTAACCACAAGGTTTTACCTGTCATATTATATACTGAGCTGTAGCTTCCTGTCTGGTGGCTTTTTATTTCTCCAACTAGAGGGTAAGAAAATTTGTATACTAATTATACTGTTTTTGTCCTTTAATAGTTTCTAGCACAGGCCTCTCCCTGCGATAGATTTTTATTTGTTGCTTCAATTTGATCTTAGCATGAGAATTAAGAAAATTGGGAAGAACCAATTTAGTTGGTTCTGTTTTCTCTGGTTGACTTAAATGCTGTTCAGCAGTAGCAGAGTTGCACAATGAAATTTTGCACATTCCTACTAATGATGTAGCCTGGTGGTTTGTAAGTGAGTGCTTGTGTGAATTTAAGAATTCTGTTTAACACAGGAAGTGCACTGTTAGCTGGTAATTGTGTATGAAACACAATTCTGATGTTGACAGGGAAAAGCCTGGAGGAGCAGGGAGTGACTCACAATGTCAAGGCAATGGTGCTGGAACTCAAGCAGTCTGAAGAAGATGTGAGGAGGAACTCCCAGGAAGAGGAAGAGAAACAAAGTGAGGCCGAACTAAAAGAAAAGCGAATTCAGAGGACAAAGAAAGGACTGGAGATCCTGACAAAAAGAGGTACACAGCACTCTGGACTTGTCACCTCCTCAACTGCATCAAGGTGGCAGTGGTATCTCGTGGAGTCCCCCTCAGCCTGTCAGTCTGCATGTTGTCACTGCTGGTCGATGTTGTCACTGAATTAATGGGGTTCCTTTGTTTTTCTTTTTTTTGGTACTGGGGATCGAACTCGGGTCCTTGTGCTTGCAAGGCAGGCGATGGAACCACTGAGCTAAATCCCCGGCCCCTCCTTTGGTTTTTGATACAGCTGAAACGGTGGTGGACCCCGAAACCACACCCTACCTAGACATAGCGAACCAGACAGGCAGATCCATCCGAATCCCTCCGTCACAGAAGAAGGTGAGTGCTGGGGGCTCCGTACCGCCTTCTTGATCGGCAGTTAGAACAGAGATGGCTTCAGATTGTTCCTGTCTCTAAGCCAGGCCCAGGTGCTTCTTAAATGAAGACCTGCAGTGATAGGATCAAATTACTTTTTTCTGGGCCTTCACACTGAGCTGCATTCCCACCAGCCATCTTTTATTTTTTATTTGGAGACAGGATATCACTAAGTTGTCCAGACCAGGCTCAAACTTGGGATCCTCCTGCCTGAGCCTTCCAGAGTCCTGGGATTACAGGTGTATGATACCAACCTAGCCATTTTTTCCTGTCTTTAAAGAATAATTTGGAAGCTGGGTGTGGTGGCACATACCTGTAGTCCCAGCACTTGAGAGCCTGAGGCAGAAGGATCACCACAATTTTGAGGCCAGCCTAGGCTACATGGTGAGTTCAAGGCCAGCCTAAACTATATTGCAAGACCCTGTCTCAAAAAAACGAAAGAAAAAAATTTTGGAGTGGGCTCCACTATTTAAATTATTCTGTTTAAAATTAAGAATTACAGACAAGTTTTAATAAAATAACTACGTGAATTAATATTTGAGGTTTCAGTGGATTGAAGTTTGTTTGTTTGTTTGTTTGTTTATTTTTGAGACCGGGATCGAACTCAGGACCTTGCGATTGGGAGGCAGGCACAGCGCCACTGAGCTAAATCCCCGGCCCCTGAAGGTTATTTTTTTAAATGTTGGTGATTATTTACCCACTGCTCTCTTAACATTGAACAATGACATCCAGCTCTTCTTGGAAAGATTACGAAGTCAGATTGAATTATATAAAAATTCACATCTGAAAAAATTCATGAATTTCATAAAATTTTGGATCACCTTTTCTGTTCCTATAACAAAATACCTAAAGTCAAAACTTATGAAGAAAAGAGGTTTATTTTGGTTCACAGTTGTGGAAGTGCTAGTCCATGATTGGTTGGCTCCGTATCTGTGGGGCTGTGTTTTCAGGCAGGCAGCACATCATGGGGCAGCAGGTAGCAGAACAAAACTGCACACCTTAGAAAGCAAAAGATGGCAAGGCAGGGCCAGGGTCCCATGGTCCCATTTAAAGGCAAGACGCCAGTGACCTCAGGACCTCTTGCCAGGTCCTCTGGGTACCCACCCTGTGTCTAACACGTGGGCCTCTGGATGACATTTACCAAACTATGAAAGCCTTTCAGAATTGCTTTGGAATTACTGGTGTCAACAGATACTTCACTAGGAAGTAACAGCAGCCACGGGGATATGTGCCTGCAGTCCTAGCAACAGACACCAAGGTGGGAGGGCCCTTGAGCCCAGGAGTTCAAGACCAGTTGGGGCAACAGCAAGACCCTTGCTCAAAAAAAAAAAGAAAATAGAAAGTGAAGTGAATGATATTTTTAAAGGCATAAAGAATTATTGGCTGCCTGCTTATGTTTAGTCTAGTAGAATACTAGAAATGGCGAGGTTTACAGACCCTAAAATAAACTGATGAGCTGGGGATTTAGCTCAGTGGTTCCACTGCCTGCCTCACAAGCACAAGGACCCAAGTTTGATCCCCGGTACCCTGCCAAAAAATAAATAAATAAATAAAGTAAAAATAAACTGATGGACATAGAGATAGGTGCTGCTCACTGAATAGACAGCTTGGCTTCAGCATTTAAATGAAATCAAGCTTTAATTACAGTTTTCTTTCTTTTGGCTTTTAGGTTGAGTTGTGATCTTGTAATTTGTTTTTTTTAACCTTATTTGCTTTTCCTTAGAATGAATATGCTTTTGATACCATTTGTTTTGTTATATTTTAAAATGATGTTTTTTAAAATCCACATTCTTTCCTAGGCCCTTATGTTAGCTATGGGATATCATGAGAAGGGCAGAGCTTTCCTGAAAAGAAAAGAATATGGAATAGCCTTGCCATGCCTTTTGGATGCTGACAGATATTTCTGGTAGGCACTTTTGTCCTTGGTGTTTACCAGTTTTAGGGAAGGTGGCCTAGATCATACATAGTACCCCTCATAATCCACCCTCAGATTGTCACCCAAGAGGGGTTGATGGAAAGAGCAGTTACGGTGCAGACTACTGGTGAATTCTTTCTGCCCTTTGTGTTTTTAATTGGCGTCTCTTCCCTGCACAGAAAAGAATTTTACAAACTTAGGTACTTTTTTTTTTTGCAGTAAGCATTTGGTATGTTTTCTGTCTCTCTTGCTTTGTGATCTGTTGCTGCCTGAACTATCTGCTGAACTATCTGCAGTAGGGTTCCCCATCAGCTTTTTGCCTCATGGTTTTGGTATAGACATTGATTTTCATTCCCCAGATTCACGGTTTCATTAGGCCTGCACAGTGGTTGTTCCTTCTACATTTTTTGCTGGAGTTCTCTGACAAGAAATATTTTTCCTCATCTGCTGTTTGGTTATGCCGAGGTATGATTTGTGTAAACAAAACAGTACTTGCTTTATTTCCTTCTTATTTTCTTGTTTTCAGAATAAATGAGTTAGTCCCTCAAAGGTGATCGATGAATATTTTTTTTAAGTAGCAAGATTATTAACTCATGAATGTGCCTCAAACTTGATTGCTTAAATTTGGACTCTGTGGCTGGCGAGTGGCCCCGTGTCCTTTAGACCTAGTCCTGGTGCCTCTGTAGATGCTCACTGTGGAGCCAGTGATATTTCAGGGAATTCCTGGGGCCAGGAGTCAGCAGTTTCTCAAGGATCCCTGGTTTCTGTTACTGGGAAACGGCACTTAGAGACTATAATGCAGGTATATTCAGTATTTGATTTGATATTTGAAAATGGTCAAAAGTTAACAATGTCAGTGTAAACTTCTTTCCAATTTGGTGAATTCCAAAGATAATCCTCTATAATTCAAGAAGATAAATATAAATGTTTACAGTTTGCACTGGTCAACTCCTTTGGGTGTTAAATGAAAAAATTGCAACTTTAACTTATGCAAAGGAAGGATTTATTGTCCCAAATGTTTGGGAGGAGGAGGTTAGGACTGGGAGCCCCCAGGGTCTCCTGCTTTGTCTCTGCTGCTTTCTGGGGTCAGCTTCATTCTCTTTTGCTGCAAACAGTTTAGACTCTTCAGTTCATTTCTTAAAATCTGGGTAATTTTCATTTCCTTGCATAGTTGCTCAATAGTCCTATAGCTGTTACTATAGAAAATTTCAAATGTATATTAAAAATATAAACTAGTATATTAAATTTCTCTATACTGACAATTATCAAGAAATGGCAAAGAAAGAAAGGAAGGAAGAAAGAAAGAAGGGCAGGGCCGTGGATTTAACTCAGTGGCACTGCACCTGCCTCGAAAGTGCAAGGTTCTGATTCTGATCCCTGGTCCAAAAAAAAAAAAAAAAAAAAATGGCTGGTCTCAGTTCATCTGTGTGATCCTCTCTTAACCTTTTCACCTGGACAGTCCTTGAAATAATTTTCAGATCTCAGAGAAGCCATGAATAAAAAAACCAGTATTTTCATGATACATCAACATGTTCAGTAAGCCATAGATAAAATAATCATTGTCAGTGTCTTTTTAAGTAGTTGTATCAGCTTTCTGTCACTGTAACAGATGCCTGTGATTATCAGCTTAGAAAAGGTTTATTTTGACTTGGAATTTTGGGGTTTTTAGTCATGGTCGCAGAAACTCATGACTGAAGAGCCAGTTCACGTCGTGGTGGTTGGAAAGCAAAGAGAGGGGGACAGAGAAACTGGCATCCCATGGTCCCCTTCAAGGGCACATCCCAGTCAACAAAAACCTCCCACTGGGCTCCACCTCCTAAAAGTTTCTACCACCTTCCAGTACTGCCAAGCTTCACACCAAGCCTTTAACAAGCGGACCTTTGAGAAACTTCCACTTCCAATGAAGGCAGTAGAGAATGATGGTTTTCTCCCTGAGGATCTGTTTATTCTAGCCAACGTATTCGAGTACTTTCTGTGGGGTTTACCCTTCTTTATGAAGGAGACTGACGATAATGCCACTCAGCAGTGTAGGTGGAAGAAACTACTTGTTCCATTTCTTTCCCACTAGAATTTTTTTCTCCCTTCTGCAAGGAAACTAGAAGTCAGCCACAATTTTCTACTCTGTATCTTGAGGTATGGTGTATGGGATGATCAAGAGTAGTTTCTGTCCCTGTTGGTTTATTTATTGTGCTGGGGATGGAGCTCGGGCACCACATTGAGCATTCAAAAGGGTGGTTCCTCGGTACTAGGACAGAGGTAGCCCAAAGATGCTCTGGTCCACCTAACGGGATCCCAGACCTAGCCTTGAACAGCAAGTAGCAAGTGCATCCCTAGCGAAGCTAATTTATTTAGCATCACAGAAATACCCAGCATCTGGTTAAAAATTAGCAGCAATGCAAGGCAAGAAAATAATGAGAGAAATCAGACAACAGAAGCAGATCTAGAAGCAACACGAAGCTGGAATTAGTGGACAAGGCATTAGAATAGGTGGGAGGGAGGCTTGAGCACATCAGACAGACGCTAGGCATGTACAGAAGACTGCATGAGAACTGAAGAGATAAACGTGCAGAGCCCATGGTGTGAAGTGCTGGGTGGAATTAGCTGAAGAGCAGACTGCAGAAGAGAAAGTGGTCATTATGAAGACAGGGTGCTAGAAGTTCCAGGATGGCTCAGGAAAAAGACTGGAAGAAGATAAGATGCCAGAGCAGCTGGGAGTTGGGAGCCGGCTCAGCAGCCCAGCACATGTGCAACTCAAAATTCCTGAAAGGGACATGGAAGGCTCAGAGAGAGGGGAAGAAATCAGGGCTGGAACTTTCCCCAGTTTCGTGGGAACTACAAATCCTAGACAGAAGAATCTTAACCCCAACTACAAAAAAACAAGAGGAAAAAAACTAGACCAAGGCAAACAAGAATCCAGTTCCTTAACACCCGCAATAAGACTACAAGTGACTTTTTAACCCACCTTTCCTAAAAAAAGATCTGTTTTAGCTCAGCTTACTTTTCTTTTGGCGGGGGCGGGGTATGAGGGATTGAACTTGAGTCCTTGCGCTTGCTTGCGAGGCAGGCGGTGGAACCACTAAGCTAAATAAATCCCCAGCCCTGGGTGAGGAGGCGGGGCTCCGATCGTCACGTGGTCCCGCACCTCCCCGGCTCCTCCTCCTCTTCTCACCATTGCAGTTGGACTCAGCAGCCGGGCTCACACCGCATGGCTTTGGGGGGGAGACCCTGGTGGGCTGTGGCAGGAGCCGGGAGGCAGCAGCGGCTGCTGTCGTGGAAGGGGACGCCGAGAAGATAGTTGAAGTATTGGTAACAACAAGGAAATCTGTCACAGTTTGAAAAGCTAAGCAAAAGTTTGATTTCCAGACACTACAGAGAAAAGTGAAAATGCGTCCAGTGCGGATTTTTGTGAATGATGATCGCTACGTGATGGCAAAGCATTCTTCGGTGTATCCAACACAAGAGGAACTGGAGGCAGTGCAGAACATGGTATCCCACACCGAGACGGCTCTCAAAGCTGTGTCTGACTGGATCGAGGAGCAAGAAAAAGGCAACAGCGAGCAGGCCGAGTCTGACAACATGGATGTGCCCACGGATGATGAGAGCAAAGAAGGGGCCGGGGAACAGAAGGCAGAACACATGACCAGGACCCTGGGGGGGGTGATGCGGGTTGGCCTGGTGGCAAAGGGCCTTCTGCTGAAGGGGGACTTGGATCTAGAGCTGGTGCTGCTATGTAAGGAGAAGCCTACAACTGCCCTCCTGGACAAGGTGGCTGACAACCTGGCCATCCAGCTTGCTGCTGTAACAGAAGACAAGTATGAAATACTCCAGTCTGTGGATGATGCTGCAATTGTGATAAAAAATACAAAAGAGCCCCCGCTGTCTCTGACCATTCACCTAACATCCCCCGTTGTCAGAGAAGAGATGGAGAAGGTGCTAGCTGGAGAAACGCTATCAGTCAACAACCCCCCGGACGTTCTGGACAGGCAGAAATGCCTTGCTGCCTTGGCGTCCCTCTGACATGCCAGGTGGTTCCAGGCCAGGGCCAATGGGCTGAAGTCCTTTGTCATTGTTATCCAGGTCCCGAGGGACCCGTGTACCCGTGTGCCTACCTGGGGTCCCCTCAGAGGATGGCCCCTGGAGCTCCTGTGTGAGAAGTCCATCGGCACAGCCAACAGGCCGATGGGCGCTGGCGAGGCCCTGCAGAGAGTGCTGGAGTGCCTGGCGTCCAGCATCGTGATGCCAGATGGTTCTGGCATTTATGACCCTTGTGAAAAAGAAGCCACTGATGCTATTGGGCATCTAGACAGACAGCAACGGGAAGATATCACACAGAGTGCGCAGCATGCACTGTGGCTCGCTGCCTTTGGCCAGCTCCACAAAGTCCTGGGCATGGACCCCCTGCCTTCCAAGATGCCCAAGAAACCAAAGAATGAGAATCCAGTGGACTACATTGTTCATATCCCTCTCAGCACCACCTATGCCATTACCCCCATGAAACGCCCAATGGAGGAGGACGGGGAAGAGAAGTCCCCCAGCAAAAAGAAGAAGAAGATTCAAAAGAGCAGAAAGCTGAGCCTCCCCAGGCCATGAATGCACTGATGCGTTTGAACCAGCTGAAGCCGGGGCTGCAGTATAAGCTGGTGTCCCCGACAGGCCCTGTGCACGCCCCCATCTTCACCATGTCTGTGGAAGTGGATGGCAGCTCATTTGAGGCCTCAGGGCCCTCCAAGAAGACCGCCAAGCTGCACGTGGCTGTTAAGGTGTTACAGGACATGGGCTTGCCGACAGGTGCTGAAGGCAGGGACTCCAGCAAGGGGGAGGACTCTGCTGAGGAAACAGAGGCAAAGCCTGCTGTGGCGGCCCTGCCCCCGTGGTAGAAGCTGGGTCGACCCCCAGCGCCACCTTCCCCTCGGATGCCACCACTGAGAACGTAAAACACCAGGGGCCGATCCTGACTAAGCATGGCAAGAGCCCAGTTATGGAACTGAATGAGAAGAGGCGAGGCGTCAAGTACGAGCTCATCTCTGAGACCGGAGGCAGCCATGACAAGCGCTTTGTCATGGAGGTCGAGGTTGATGGACAGAAGTTTCAAGGTGCTGGTTCAAACAAGAAAGTAGCAAAGGCATATGCTGCTCTTGCTGCACTTGAAAAGCTTTTCCCTGATGCCCCCCTTGCCCTTGATGCCAACAAAAAGAAGAGAGCACCAATCCCTGTCCGAGGCGGACCAAAATTTGCTGCCAAGCCACACAACCCGGGCTTCGGGATGGGTGGCCCCATGCACAATGAGGTGCCCCCGCCCCCCAATCTCCGAGGGCGGGGCCAGGGCCGAGGATTTGGGGGCGCCAACCACGGAGGCTACATGAATGCTGGCGCCGGGTACGGAAGTTACGGGTACAGCGGCAACTCTGCGACTGCAGGCTATAGTGACTTTTTCACAGACTGCTACGGCTATCATGATTTTGGGTCTAACTAGAGCGTCTGAAAGTATTGCACACAAAATCAACTTTTTACCCCAGTTTCCTTCAACTCCAAAACCCGAAGTGTCCGTGCTGTGCCCCTGTGCTTCACTGGGTTTCTCAACCGTGGCTTTCCACCGCAGCTTGTCTGAAACTCTTAGCCTGCAGAATTTAAGACAATGGCAGTTTTTATCGTGATTTGCCTTTGAACTTGGTCATATTGAAGTTCACACTAAGTGGAAAACAATTTTCTCAGAGAATGTATTTTTGTGCAGACTTGCACAGAATTCTAGAGCCAGCATTTTTCAGCATCAAGGCAAAAGCCCACCTTTGCTTTTTATGGAAAGCATTACTTTATTTAAAGAGACAGTTAATGATGCATTTTAATCTACCTTTGTCTTAATTTACAGCAGGTTTTGTATGAATTTTTAACCTTTTAACAAACTCCCAAATCTGGTTGATGCCTTTGACAGTGATGAAAACTCCACCACATCTGAATCCAGAGCAACTGACTTTCTTTTTAATTAAACAAGCATGTAAAATATTGGGAATGGGGGGAATTTGTACACTGCGCTGAGATATCTCCTCCCGCCTTTGTAATACTCTGGTGGGTTCTTGTTTGGGATGCGGTATTTTGTGGCTGGTTTAGCTAGAGAGTGAACTCTCAAAGGTATCAAAACTGTGCTTCCATTACCTGTGCGAGAAACAGACAGGCTTTAAAGGGTAGAAAACAAGAAATTTTGCAAGTCAGGATCACAGCTGCAAGTGCATGGAATCTGGATTTTTTTAAGTGGGGCTTTAAAAATACTCAAGTAGAAAAAGCCTGGCCCATCCTCAGGTTTGAGAGAGAAGAGGTGGCGTGGGCTTTGGCAGGCAGGGCCAGGCTGCTGAGCTCAGGTCACAGGCTCCAGCGGCCTTGACGCCTCTCCTCGCTTGCCTGCAAGGGCACCAGACCTGGTGGCTCCTCGCTGAGCCCGACTGGTTGCAGGGCCCTTGGATGCTGGGGTTCAACTTCTGCTCAGCACTCATTTTCACAGCAAAGCCTGCAACTGTGTTGACTTGCAAGATTTTGTGTTTATTCAGGCAAAAACTGGTCAAAAAACGGTTACTGTATGATCCCCAAGGTTTGAAACAGTCAGTGAAACTTTTTAAAACTGATTGCATGATGTACTTTTTTTTTTTTTAGAAAGTTATTGTTTGAGAATAATGTCTTTTTATACCAGGAAATAGTTATCCTGAATGATGTTGAAAACTTCTCCTCTTTATTTTTTTTTAATCAATACATGTTAAAGTAACAACAACAACAACAACAAAATTCCCAGCCCTATACTAGACTTCTAAAAACCTGTATTTTTTCTAACTGACAAGATCAGGTTCAAAAATAATGGTTTCAGGGTCCAGGGATTTAGCTCAGTGGTTTCGCTGCCTGCTGCGCAAGCGCGAGGACCCAAGTTCGATCCACGATACCAAAAAAAAAAATAATGGTTTCAAAATTACAATATCCAGGTGTATAATTTTTTTTTCAGGTGATTTCTTGAAACTCATAGAATAAAATATAACCCATTAATAAGAGACCCGTGTTTTGATGTGTTTGGGGGATTTTGCTGCATATATACTCAATTTTGGGTCACACTTGACATGTTGATTTTATTTTTCTGCATGTTTATTTTTTGTTGTTGTTTTTTGGTACCAGGGATTGAACTCGGGACCTTGTGCTTGCACGCCAGGCGCCAGAACCACTGAGCTAAATCCCCGGCCCTGATTTTATTTTTAACTGAAGTGAGGCCATTTCTGTTCTTGATGTTCATTAAACATGAAAGCTTGTGCACACACATGAGAAATTGAAAAGTGTGGCAAAGTGTCCGTTGCACTCCCATGAATGGCAGGACCATCTTTGCACAGAAACATGAACTTGTTACAGACAGATCAGGAACTCTCCCCTGGAGTGTAAGATTAGACCACAGTTTACGAAATCCTTTCCCTCCTCTCAAAATTGGATTCTCACACTTAACAGCAGATTTTAGGAAGTGTCCTTCATCCAGCCCTGCATCTGTGTGTGTACAAAATATGGTGTACACATTACCAAATAAACACAAATAAATAAATGTAAAAATACTATTCTAACACGTTTTTATTGCCCCAGCCAGGTTAGACTACACCCAGGCTCTCCCCTCAAGAGACCTCTGTTTTATAGGGTAAATGACAAAATGAGATTCCATTTGATTTCTCTTCTTGCTGAGCATATGTTGACATGCAGGACAGGAGATTGAGGATGTACATTTCATTTCATGTACAAACAGTCTTGTTTTAGTAGAATTCCAATGAAAACAGAAAGCCTTTAATATTTGTTGCTGCATGGTTCCATATTTTCTTTCTTACTGAGGGCCTGAGATCTAGATTTCCATCATGAATGTTAGTGTAATCACAACTTGAA
Source organism: Heterocephalus glaber (assembly GCF_000247695.1). Next base: position 5,323,336 of record NW_004624800.1, on the reverse strand, counting down.
GTCCAAAGAGGTAACCCTGGTGGCTGTCTTCATCTGTGCTCTGCTTATTGTCTGGTCTATCTTTCTTCCTCTCTGCCTGGGTCCAGTTCAGAGGCCCAGCTGTAGAGGAGATTTTCGTCTGGACGTGGTCCTTCAGAACCCAGCTAGACTTTAGGGCCTGGTGTTTTCCAGTTGTGCTTCCTCCCAGCCCACCTGTGACTGGCACAGCGTGGGCAATTAAGGCACTCTTAAGACATGGTGATTTGTGATGGCTCTTAGCATTTCCTGAATGTTAAAGTCACCTGGGCAGGTTAGAAATACAGTAGAACATCCAGCCACCATCCCTAGAGACTTCTGTTGGTCTGGGTGGGGTTTCTGCATCAGTATTTCTAGGAGAAACGGAGGAAGAAGAGAGAGATTGAGAATCCTCACGTCTAAGCAATTCTGATCTGCAGTTAAGGCACAAGGTGGAACCCTGTTAAAAACCTTGGTCTCTGTGTACAGAGGGGTGCTGACATAGTGGCCCTGGAGTCTGCTTCCTTCTAGGCCTCTTTCAAGCCTAGAAAGGGGCGTGTGTGTGTGTGTGTGTGTGTGTGTGTGTGTATGCATATGTTATCCTGGAAGCATTCAGATTATAATGAGCTCCCATGTAAGCACTGGGATCTCTGTTTTCAAGCAGTCTTTGAAAATACACCAAGAACTGGGAAGGAATTCCAGGAATTCACTTGGAAAAGCTCTAACAACTCTGCAGTGATGTGGTCCCCTCTCCTTGCAGTGAGTGCAGCCGAGAGCTGCTGGACATCGTGGATAACTATGCTGTGCTCCAGCTGGACATTGTGTGGTGCTACTTCCGGCTGGAGCAACTCGAATGCCTTGATGATGCAGAAAAAAAGCTCAACTTGGCCCAGAAATGCTTGAAAAACTGTTACGGAGAAAATCATCAGCGACTGGTCCACATAAAAGTATGTTACTATAATCTGTGTATTGTTAGGTCTGTTTCTAAAATATGTGTTTATCCCTATGAATGTCTTGTGCCAGAGGTGATTTTATCCTGGTAGTAGCCTGCAATAAGCTTTTTCAGATCTGTATTTTACAAAGTACTCAGTATGTTAGAAGCCTGGCTGTTTCTTTGGTATGAATTGAACCCAGAGGAGAACACAGTTTTCTAGGCCTAGACCTCTACTTCCAAGCTCCCCGGGCAGGAGCCAGTGACTACTTAAAATTCAGTCACATGTGATACAAGGTGCAGATGCAGAAAACAGGTATCTGAATACTGACAGTGACTTGAATCACATACAGCTCCAGAGCTGTAAGTCAAGTTAGCATCTTTCTGTTCCCACAAGTCCTCGGATTCTCGCTTGTATGAACATCTTCTGCCTGGTGTGAAGTTTTACATTCTTCCCTGTAGATCAGAAGGGCCAAGCATCTGGATGGCTGGGGATGGGTGTCCTGACCTTGTCTTCCCCATGTGCTCGGGGGCTCTGCTTTTGCCATCAGCAGTAGTGATGTCACGCACAGTTAGTGCTACCCTCTGCCCCTGTGGAGGTGGGGGGATGTGAATATTACACACCTACCATTAGAAATAAGACAGTTTTATCCTTTTTCCCCTGATAACTTTAGGGAAACTGTGGGAAAGAGAAGGTGTTGTTTTTAAGACTTTATTTGCTTCAAGGGATCCGAAACTATCACAGTGGTAATGGAGAAGAGGCCCATGAGTATCTCCACAAGGTAAGACGAGCACATGGTGACCGTTTCCATTTTCACCGGCTTTTATCCTGCTCCCCAGAAGTGAGTGTTTTATAAACTCAGCACTTAGTGACTTGTTAGAACCATGCTTCTCTCAGGCCTGTTCTCCCTTTTGGGCATCATGGACTTGAAAAGTATAATGACTTGATTTGGTCAGCAGTTTCTATCCTGTCATCTCACAGCCTAGAGGTGACAGGCCAGGCTGCAGGAGCAGCTCAGGTCCAGGGAGTTTTACTGTACAGATGGGGATAATGGATCCCAATCATGTCCAAAACTCCCAGCCTGTTCGCTCAGGTTGTGTTGTGGGTAAGCTGTGGGACCAGAGTTCATGCTCTTACTATTCATATTGGTAATAGAAGGGCCGGGGATTTAGCTCAGTGGTTTCGCCGCCTGCTGCGCAAGCGCAAGGACCCGAGTTCAATCCCCGGTACCAAAAAAAAAACAAAAAAACTTGGGCTCATATTGGTAATAGGTTAGATGTAGAGTTTCAATCTGAAATCTGACACGCAGGGTCAAGCATTTAGCTCAGTGTTTCTGCCACCTGCCTCGCAAACGCCAGGTCCCAAGTTCGATCTCTGGTACCAAAAAAAAAAAAAAAAAGATGATGAAATCTGACACACAGTAATTCACATTGGGTACACACCAGTTCTTTAGGGTTCCACCTTGTGTTACACTCTTAGTGTTGCTCCAGCCACCTGATTCTTAGTTTCTCCCTGTCTGTAGGCACGGCTGCTCTTCAAAGAGCTGCACATCGACCCCTCAAAAGTGCACAGCCTAATGCAGCTGGGGTTCACACCTCAGGAAGCCCGGCTCGCCCTGCGCGCCTGCGATGGCAACGTGGACCACGCAGCCATTCACATCTCCAACCGCAGAGAGGTAGCTCTTCACGCACCCTGTGCCTGTGCTTTCAGAGGTTGTGAAATGTGACGTGTAGCACAAATACTTCCAAAATGCCAAGCTCCCTTGGGTATGAAAGAACACAAAAGATCAAACAGGGTATCAATAACAAGGCGATGTCACCCCAGATCAAAAAGGAAAGAGGAACGTGTCTTTTAATACATGAGTTCCCAGGCAGCACAGCTTCCTTTGTGGTGGAGCTTGGACAGGCAGTCCTCTCTCACTCTTTCTCCCTCTCTCCATACCACAGTGTATATCTGGAAACCGTTCTAAAGGAGGCTGAGTTGTTCCATGGAGCAGTTGCATGGAAATGCGCTGGGCTTACATTCTTGCTTAAAAACATGAGTCAAACCATAAAAACAAGGAACATTGCATTATGAAAGCACAGGTTAAAAAATATAGTCATGTCCAACAAGTGCATTAGAGGAAGCTTTAAGGTTGTGGAGCTGGGGGAAGCCTTATGCTCCTGAAAAGGCCCTGAGGCCCAGACAGCTGCTGGGGTGTGGTAGCCATGGGCTGCTTTCCTCCTTTCCAGAACAGAGACTTGCACTAGCTTCTCGCAGGTCCTTTCTAGCTGTGAACTCCAGCCGATCACTCTCTAGAATCTCCTCACATATGTGTTCCCTTATTTGGTGAGGAGAGCAACCTAAGGGATTGCTGGGGGCCAGGAAGGGCCCCTGGTCCTCTGCCTGCCTGGTCCCCATGGGCCAAGGATGTGGGGCAGCTGGGAGGTCAAGGGGCCATGTGGGCATCTCCTTCCAGAGCTCCAGCTGCCCTGCCTGGTCCCCAAGCCTGGCCCACAGGTCTTGCTGCAGGTGTCAGTGACAGGGCAAACAAGCACTTGGGAGAGCTGAGTTCGGATTTGGTACTACTGGAAAAGCCGCTGCTGTTGATAATTGCATTGGTCCCTTCACTGTTACTTAATTGTCAATGAGAGTTCATAGCATTTGGAAAGCCAGGGTTTTAAAAAGATGTCATTTGATCATTTTGATTATTACACCTTACTGTCTCACAATTATCACATCATTCAGTTCTACCTGTGACTCCCTTTGAGGCCTTGAAGACAGTGATTTTCCTTTTATAAACAAGGAGAATTGTGGGTCAAAAACTGACTTTTAAAGTATAGGGGAGACATTTGACCCAGCTATTACCGTGCTGGGTAACCTCCCAAAAGATTTAAAAGCATCATACTACAGCGATATATACACATCCATGTTTATAGTGGCACAGTTTGTAATAGCTAAATCTTGGAATCAGCCCAAATACCCATCAACTAGTGACTGGATAAAGATGTGTTTGTTTGTTTGTTTTATAAAATGGAGTACTACTCAGCCATAAAGAAGGATGAGCTTGAGACATTCATAGCTAACTGGAAGGACCTTGAGACCATACTCTTAAGTGAAATAAATCAGACACACATGTTTAAATACTGTATTCTTTCTCTGTTGTGAGAAACCAAAAGTGGAAATAAGGACTGAAATGTATAATGGATGTTGAGAAATAGGAAGAAAATGTTCAAATGGGAAGGGGAACAAGGGCGGAGGGAGGGAGAAAGGAAGGAAGGGACAAGAAAAAAAATGAAAATGGAAAAAATGGGAACAAAGCTTTTGTACATAGGGAGGGGAGGGGGCTTGAGGAGGGGAATGGGATAAAATAAAATTCATTAAAAAAAAAAACAACTATAGAGGAGAGCTGGTACACACCTGTACCCTCAGCTACCCAGGAGGCTAGGCAGGAGAATCACAAATTTGAGACCAGTCTGGGGAACCTAGTGAAACTGTGTCAAAAAGAAAAAATAAAAATAAAAGCTGGGGATGTAGCCCAATGATAGAGTGCTTGCTTAGCATTGATGAGTCCCTGAGTTCTGTCCCCTTAAATGCCAAAAAAGTACAGTGGATTTATATGTACATTTACAAATTAAGCTCTAGGATTCACAACACAGACACCTCAGTTCCCGAGACTCAGTATGAGTGTCCACAGAACAGAGGGGAACAGGTAATTCTTGTACACAGGGCCCTGAGTACGGTGGAGGAAGTGGGTCTGGCTTACTGTGCCATGGCAGTCAGGCTGTGAGCTGTAGCTGCTCGCCTTCCCGGGAGGCCCTGCTGCCCGTCTTGCCCAGGCCTCAGCTTCAGGTTGACTCGAGAGCCTGCTCACACAGCAAGATGGACTCTACTGTTATGTAGGTGTTTCAGTGCAATGCTCTGAAATGTTACTTGCAGCGTTGTTTGGTCTAACTCTTGCTAGTACAAAGAGAAGTGTCCGAAAGCACTTTTCCTCCCGTGTATTTATGTGGTTGAAAGAAAACAGATGAGATGTCTGTCACTGAAAGAGGAGCTGCTGAAGGCTCCAGCGGGGTGCCTGTCTGGGTCAGGCAAGGCTTAGAGCCTGTGTCTGGTGGCGGGTTTTCCTGTCAGGAAGGTTGTCAGTATGTGTCTTCCCCTCTGTAGTAGAAATGGAGGGAAAGCAGGGCACCGGCTGGCAGAGTCATCTTGCTGGGGTGCAAGTTGGGGTGTGGGTGATGTGCACAGATGACACACAGTTGCAGGATGAGGTCAGTTTGGAGGCCTTGGTGGGGCAAGGAGGTATGAGTGGCCTCCCTGGGAGAAGGTACGGAGCAGTGCAGGCTTGGAGCACACGGGTGGGTGACGAGCCCACTGGGGAGGGCAGCCTGGGGATGGAACCACCTCAGCCAAAGCAGAGGCGGAAAGGCAGGTGCCTCACATGCTCTGGGAGCACACCAGCAGGTCCCTGATGTTAGAAACAGGGGTTGGGCCATGGATGCCTTCACCCACTGAATCCTGCCTAGTTCTCCTGCCAACCCTGTGGGAATTTTTACGGTGCTGCCGTGGCATCCACTTTCATCTCCCAAAACGAGGCCTCTTCCTGCTGCAGGAAGAAATGAAGGGCGCTGGGGGCAGGCACCCCAGAAGCAGCAGCACGGGCCACTGTCCCCTCTGCTCACTGACGCTCTGTGTCAGTGCAACCTTGGCCCAGTCATTCAGCTTTCTGGGAAAATTTGTCTCATTGGAAAATGAGATTGGATTAAATTAGTGTGGTTTTCAAACTTGTGGGGGTTTTGGACTTTAAAAAAACTTTTTTTTATTCCAGTGCTAGGGATTGAAACCACCCCATGTGAGGCAGGTGCTCTACCACTGAGCTGTATCCCCAGCCAAAATCCATTTATTTAAGCAGCTAAAAATGACATTTTTATGGGTGTTCCCATTTATAAAGTAAATACATGCTTCTTCCAGTCTGGGTGGGGGTGGGGGTGGGGAGAAGAAGGTACAGGAACTATCAGCAGCCAGCTCAGACACTTGTTCGAAGCAGCGTCTGTACCATGGGGTCAGATGGCTTTTGTCCCTTCAAGGATTCTGTGGAATGGACCCTTGCCACCTCAGGTTTGCTGAGTGTCAGCATCGTGGCATCAGCTGATTCACATGAACCTGGGCACCTCTTTACAGGCTGGGACATGGTTCCCGTGTAGGAAGCTCTTTGGCTCTGGTTCTTCCCAGCAGCCTCTGGCCGTGGCTGGATTCTGATGCTGCACAGTGGGGGTTGTGGGGCACCCCCTTTCTGCCTGGGCTGAGGCTCCACTTCCCCTAGCTGCCTCAGAGCAGTACCCAGGACCCCTTCTGCTGCAGGACTGGAGGGCTAGGGAGAGAGGCACCTCTTCCCTCTGTTCACCCTGCCTGGTGACCATGGAAGCTGGCTGCAAAATCTCAATCTGTATCCTGGTGGGCCTTGCTTTTTTCCTGAAGGAGCTGGCCCAGATCAGGCAAGAGGAAAGGGAAAAGAAGCGGCGCCACATGGAGAACATCAGCTCTTTGAAAGGCATGGGCTACTCTGCACGCGCCGCCAAGCAGGCCCTGCATCAGGCCGGTGGGAACCTGGACGAAGCACTGAAGGTGATGCATCCTGCTGGTCCCTGCTTCTAGCTGTTTGGCCTGATTCCTGGTGTGCACTGCTTTGTGGTCCTCCAGCCAAGTGGCAGAACAAGAGCAATGCCTTGGCTCCAGCTCAAGCCAAGCCCTCTGGCTGGGGGCATAGCGCCGGTCACACTGAAAAGTCCAGCTGCTCCTCCCACTTCCCCTTCCCCTTCAGCTCTGCCATGACTTGTGGCCTGGAGGCTCCTATGAACACTGCCCAGCAGGGTGGGGGACCCCCTCACGGCCCCACCGGGTCCTGCACTTAACTTTCTGTCCTTCCAGTAGCAGGTCAGGGTTGTGGCCAGGGCTGTGGGTGTGGGCAGAAGTGAGAAGTAATGGAGTCCCCACACTTGCAGATCCTCCTCGGTAACCCTCACATGTGGTGGCTGAATGACGAGACTCCTGACTCCAGCAGCCGCCTCGAGAGTCCTTCCCAGGAGGGCATTAACCAAGTGAGTGCAGCCTCCCTTGACAGGGCTGGAAAAACTCCCTTAAGGGGGCTGGAAGAACTGGAGAGCATCTTGTTTCCATCAGCCCCGTTTCTGCCATGGAAACCCAGCTCCTTGTGTGCCAGCAATGGCTGCTTGCATGCTGCCCCCATTGTTATATGGCACATGGTGGCCATTTAATTCACAGTACTCCTGGTGAGCGTGATAGCATTCAGCCTGAGGTGGCCTGTCCAAGATGACCTCACTTGACCTTTCCTGGAGGCCTTGTGCACATAAGGGATAAGGGGTGACTTGTCAGGAAGGGCAAGCAGTGTTCGTGCTGGAGTTGTTTACAAGGCTCTCCTCGCTGTGCCCTGTGGTGACAAGTGTGTGGACATGGCGATTCACGTAGCCCATGAGCTGAGGGGCTCGGTCACAGTCATCCCCCTGTGCTCTGCCCTAGCTGGTGTACATGGGCTTTGACTCAGCGGTGGCCGAAGCTGCACTGCGGGTATTCAGGGGCAGCATTCAGCTGGCGGCACAGACCCTCGCCCACCATGGCGGCAGCCTCCCTCCTGACCTGCAGCTGTCGGAGAAAGACTCCTCATCCACACCGTCCACGTCCCCTTCAGACTCCGCAGGTAGGCCCATGTGAGCTGGAGCTGGCAGGACACTGGCTGTGATTCTGCTGGCGTCCCTGGGACAGGTGTCCTTGGTAACCCACTCGCCCCCACCGTGTTCCCTGTAGGGACCTCCAGCGCCTCAACAGACGAGGACATGGAGACGGAGGCTGTCAATGAGATCCTGGAAGACATTCCCGAGCATGAGGAAGATTATCTCGACTCCACTCTGGAAGATGAGGAAATTATTATTGCAGAGTACTTATCCTATGTAGAAAATATAAAGTCAGCAACCAACTAAGCCGTGAACAGGAATAAGTACATTTCTGCATATAAATTCTGTCATTATGAAAAGTACAGCGCAGGTCTTTTGTTCTTGCTGTCCTCTGATGCTGCTCATGCGTACCTCCTCCTCGCGGTAGGAGAGGCAAGCAGGATACCCCGCAGGGATGAGAGCTTTGCCAGGGCCACAAGGGGCTCTGGCTCTGGCCCGGCCCGACTGTTCCCATCTGTCCCCAGCTTCTGGGCCCTCACTCTGCCTTCCTGCTTGGATTCACACCCACCAGTGGGGAGCTGGCTCGCTGTTGTTCTGAGGGCATGGTGGCCCTGGGGAAGGTCTCCAGTGGGTGGGGAACAGGCGGGACATACAGACCTGGCTGCTTCCCTTCCTGTCACCCAGCCTTGTGCCTAGCTTCCTCCCCCACCTGCGGAGAAATCCTGTCATCCCTCCTGTGATGCCAGCTCTACTGGCGCCCCTGTCCCCATCCCACTACCCACAGTTGTCCCTTAGGGCTTCATTGCAACTGCTGGGGGCATAAAGGTGCGCCACAGACCTTCCTCCTGAAAGGCTAATGCTTTCTGCACAGTCAGTAGAACATACACTTGAAATTCAAGGTTGAAATTCAGACTTCATACGCATCCAGAATGCTTCACAGTTTTTTGTTTTGTTTTGTTTTGTTTTGGTACCAGGGATCAAACTCACGACCTTGCGTTTGCAAGGCACAGTGCCTTGAGCTAAATCCCTGGCCCCACACAGTCTTTTATTAAATATGGAAGTTTTAAATGGTAACCAAAGCAGCTTATAATTTTGGATGAACATTTTTAGACTGCTGTCCTAGGAACTCACTGCTGGGATCTATCAGATTTAGACATATTTTCTCCCAGTTTAGGGTGACAATTTTTGTGACAGAAGATGGTTCCCAATGGGATGTGATCAGCTTTGTGTGGCTCAAATAACTGTCCCCTTGGATGTGCATTAGACGAGCACCTGCCTAATGCCTAGGGCATGGCTGGCAGCAGCCATGTGCAGGGTGGACCAAGTGCCGAGTGTTCCTGAGACCCTTGCTTTCCGGAAGCTCCTCTGATTGAGGGCAGGGTGAGCTGTGCACCACTGTCAGGAACCCACTTGCAATGTTGTGATTTTTGCAGAGTGGACAGCAGCCCAGATGGGAAATCTGAGCAGCAGTCTTCTGTTGTTGATCTTTTAAAATGGATGATGATGATGCTGGTGATGGAAATAAAAGATGAAAAGTGTATTTGTCAGCCTCCTGCAGTCAGTTGTGCAAAGCCGTGGTGTTAAACCTGGTGACCTGGACCCGTGTCCGGCACAAGTGTTGGGAGGAAGGAGAAGGCTGACCTCACAGCAGCGTCGGGAGGTTACGTGGAAAGATCAGGGCCTGGGGCTCTGATGAGATGTGGGGGTTAGCCAGGGCGGTGAGGAGCATGGGCCTCACTTGACAGTGCTGGACCTGGCTTTGGGGGCTGCCTGAACCCTCTGGCTAATGAGGCCAGTCCTGGGCGTGGTAGCAGGCTGGCTTCTGCTTCCTGACAGTTTTACACTTGATCTTAGCCAAAAGGCCGAGAAGTGATTCCTGCCAGTTTTAATGCCGGTGGAAAAGGCCAGGGCAAGACAGCCACACCAGGCTGATGAGCACCAAGTTGGGGCTGGGGGTCTCCTTGGGGAGTCGGGCGAAATAGCATTCCAAATTTGGGACAAGTGGCTAGGTGGGGAAAGCCTTAGCACCTTGCTTTCTGTGGCACCTCTGGACCCACAGGCATGGGTGGAAGGGAAGGGTGGGGGTAGAGTGTGGCTGAGATCAACCCCAGAACCTCGAAGGGCAGGCAGGGCCCGACTGGAGGGAGCCCAGGCAGGTAGAGGACCAGCTGGGGCAGGCACAGTGCAGAGGCCAGGTCAGCCTGAGGCTGCACAGTGATGGGCTGTGCTTGGCTGGTGCCCTTGATGCTGATCCCCTGGTCATCAGATTCTGTCTGCCCGGGGCCTGGTGACACTGCCATGCTGTCCATTTTTCTGCCCGGATATCCTTTAGTTTTCTGTCCCTCCCTTGGCCAACTGAATAGATTGATCAGAGACAAACAACTATTCTCTTCCTTTTAAAAAAAGATTTTGTGGTGCTGGGGACCAAGTGTTTTGCATGCCTACATCCCCAGCCCTGCTTTCTCCTGCAGACCAGCCATTGAACTGCACTCACCACATGACTCAGGCTTAGGAGCCAGGAAGAGGGACATCTCATCCTTGTATCCTCAGCACCAGCATGGAAATAAAGTCACCCATGTTGTTTGTTGTGCTACAGTGGTTTCACAGCAGCCTGCAGCTCCTCAACAGCTCCTGCTCTGGACAGATGGTGGTGGGAGGGTCTCGCTCTGCTGTGGCAGGAGATGAGGCTCTAAGCCCCCAGTGCATGTCACCTAGCCACATCAGTGAGTATCGCCTCAGAGCAGGAACGGGTTCCAGCCCAGGAACTCCTGGTTCTCTGCCTTGCCTCCTGCAGCGTCACTTCCACCTGGCAGGAAGCCCCTTGCTGACCCACAGAGCTTCGAGGAGAGGTGGTGGTTGTGATGCCCCCACCCCCCACGGGGCTGAGTGCTCCAGTGCTCCCAGAGAACGGCACCTGTGCCAGGAAGCCCTCTTGCCCAGTGTTTCCGGGTCCAGCCCAGAGCCCCATCACAAACCTCTGCATCTTTTTCTGCCCATGTGATGAGATCGCCCACCAGGCCTGGCATCCTGGAGAGAGTGCATTGCACCTGCGGGCCAGCATACCTTGGCCGGGAAACACATGTGCTCTGAGAAACACTGTGGGCTGCTGACCCAGGAGCCTTCCCAGCGAGATGCCAAGCTCTTCATGTCAGGCACAGTCACCTGTATTGTCCTACACTGGGAGCCAGCCAGGGACTGGCACAGGGCACTGTGGATGCACAAAGTGGAAGCACCAAGGGGCTGAAGAGTGCCCCTTGGGAGGTCAAGGGTGCTGGGGAGGCTCCTGGCCTCTCCCCTGCAACTCCTCCTGGCAGGACACTTGTGCTGCAGAGGCTCTGTGTGTGCCACCATGCCTGGCACAGTGTGGGCCAGCCATCGATTTGTGCAGGCCCAGCAGAGTGAGGCCCCTGGAAAATCTCCAGAGTAGGGACCCCAATGCCAACTCCTCACTCCCTGGCCTCTTCCACAGCCACTGTCTGCGGTGACATTGGTGGCAGCCCCTAGTCTCAGCCAGAAGGCAGAGCTGTCCCCTGTCCACAAAGGGAGCCAAGATTTGGTTGACAGAACAAACGTACCCAAGAGCACTGTTAACTTCGAAGACGTGTATTTGAGTTCTACATGAGGACTTCGGTGACAATTTTCCAAGGCAACAATCTGGTTCTGTGGCTTTTGTAAAGAAGTCCCCCTTACCACTCTCTGCATAAAGGGACTCCCCAGGGGCCTTCAGGAGCTTGGGGGCTCCCAGGGTGGACCAGGGGGCCGGGCTTGGGATGGGGAGAAGATGAATCCCTGGAGGCTTGGGGAAGCTGGCAGCTCTCGCCCAGGGTCGGGTGCCCGCCCTCTGGTTCCCAGAAAGCGATGTGTCCTCTAGCTCAGGTGGGCTGCAGGGGCACAGCCGTGACGCAGGCCACCCTGTTGCTGAAGAGGCGTGACAGGCTGCGCTTGCCTGTGGGCCTGGGGCAGGGGGCCTGGAGCCCACGCAGATCCCAGAGGCGCAGCGCACCGTCGTGCGAGGCTGTGTACAGCACATGGCCGTGCACCTGCAGGGGTGGGCTGGCTGTCAGGCACGGGGCCTCAGGGTGATGCTGGAAGGGGTCCCCTTCTGGGGGAGCAGGGAGCAGGGCTCAGGCCAGGCCTACCTGCAGGCAGTTGATGACAAGCGCATGGCCCCGGAACACTCTCTGCAGCGCTCCCGACTGGGCATCAAATGCCCTGGCACAGGCATCTCCGCTGCCTGTGAACACTGAACAAACAGCGACACATGGACTCTCTTAGTTCCCCAGCCCACCTCCTCCCAGGCAGTACAAGACAGGGAGTTGGGCCTCAGAGGGATGCCCCAAGTTTCCGAGCCAGGTCCCCACTCATGCTCCTCAGGAAAGCCAACTGGTTCCCGGGAGGCTCCTGGTCTTATGTCAGCCTGCACCCACTCCCCCTGCCCGTGCTCAGCCTGCCTGAGCTCCTGGGTGAACACGACCTTGACACTCTCCTCAGCTCCTCGCCTGCCCCCCTCAAACTCAAAGAGTCAGGACCCCAGGAAAGCAGAGTGTTGTGGGCATTGGGTGAGAGGGCAGAGGGGCGGGAGTAAAGTCTTAATCATCTGGCTGCTGCTGAGGGGGCGCTGTAGGGACCTCTGTCCTTCTCCATTACAGATCTTTGCTGGGGAGCAGGATCACAACCACATGTCCAGGTTTGGACACAGAAGAAGGCAAAAATAACCGCTCCAGGCCCACGCCTAAGTCCCAAGGGCTCCCCATGCTATGTTTACAGAAACCCATTTTTTCCCCCCAGCACCTTGGCTGTGAGGTCAACTGGAATTTTCCGGGTGACTCTTCCCTCCCCCATTCTTGGGGGACACTCAGGCCCCAAAAGCATTGACTGCTGCTGCTGGGCTTGTGATAACAGGGGGAGCAAAGGCGGGGCCTTGGGGGCTACAGTCCCACGCTCTGTGCTGGAGTGGGGCTGCTTCCCGAGGGGGCCGTGTGCCAGGTGTAAACGTGTCCAGCCAACTGGACAGAGCCAGCAGTTTGAGACAATCTGCCCTTCTTGTTTTCCAAAAGAAGCCTGACTCAACTTTCCAGTAATGTCCCAGATGAAAGACCCTACTTAAGCCTCTCTTGCAGGCAAGCGTTCTTTTTTTTTTTTTTTGCAGGCAGAGTTCTAAGAGCTACATGCAAAGACCTTTCAGTGGGGCTTCTGGGAACCATCTTAATGGGCCCTTCTCAGCTAGGAGATGCATCCCTTTACCCTTCCTCTTCTGCCTGCCTAAAACACAATACAAGCAGCTATCGTGAAACATGAGGAAGAAGACTGGGGGTGAATAGGTGGGCAAAGTGATAGAAAGGATCTGGGTACCCAGTGGCTCTGTGGAATCTCCTAGAGTACCAACCTGAGAGAAAAATATCCACTGCCTCATTTAAACCTCGACACCTGGATTTTCTGTTATCTGTGCTCAAACCTAAGCCCAAGTGAGGCCAAACCCACCACACCTTGAATCTGGCTGGGTTAAAAGGTAGCACAGTCTCACTTGGAGAGTCAGAATGTGTTCTTGGGACAGGCTTTTCACCCCAGGACCTCTGAAGATTTGAGTCACCCCACCTTTTGTTGTTGGTGGTGTTGTTTTGAGACACGGTCTCACTGTGTAGTCCACACTGACCTTGAACTTACTATGCACCCAGGCTTGGGCTCAAATTTGAAGCACTCCTGCCTCAGCTTCCTGAGAGCTAGGATTACAGGTGTGCACCACCACTCCCGGCTTTACGTTCTTTCTCCTAGAGGTGGGATGAGCCCCACACCCCCAAGAGACCATCTCTGAACAGACAGGGAAGGGCCCTGCCTTTGGATCCCTGGATCCGGGATCCCAGCTGAGGCTCAGTAAGGGAAAACCACACCCACGCCGGAAGCCAGAGGGTGTAGGGGCACTGGGCCAAGACAGTCACTTACAGGTCCCCGCGTGGAATTTGAGGGCGCTCACACTGCGGCGGTGGGCGGGGAAGGTGCGCACACACTGCCCGGCGTCTGCCAGCCAGCACTTGACGGTCCTGTCGGCGCTGCCCGAGTACAACAGCTGCTCCACAAGCTGTGTGGGGGTGGGGAGGGTCAGCCGGGGCAACAGCATGGGGAGAGGTTGCGCACAGGTCAGAGTGGGGAGACCCTGGCCCAAGGCTCCCCCACCCACACCCCCTTCAGAAGCACTGAGTCCAGCTGGTCCTTCCCCCCGGCACAGGATTGGCAGAGCTGAGACACAGCAGCCACCAGGCTTCATCCAGTCGGCTTCTGAACATGTGGCCTCCCTAACTGGTCCACTCCCCAAGGACAGGGACACATGCAACCGCCCACTAGCTCCAGTCAGCTTCAGCAGGGTTCTAGAGCACGGTTCCTGCCAGCCAAAGGGCCCTTTGTTTTTGTTGTTTTTAAAGACAGGCTCGGGGCCAGGGATTTAGCTCAGTGGTTTAGCCTCCTGCTGCACAAGGGCAAGGACCCGAGTTCGATCCCCAGTACCAAAAAAAAAAAAAGGACAGGCTCTCACTGTGTCATTCAAACTGGCCTTGAACTCACTATGTAGCCCAGGCAGGCCTTGAACTCAAAGTGATCCTCCTGCCTCAGCTTCCTCCTGAATGCTAGGATTACAGGCGTGCACCACCACTCCCGGCTTTTGTGACTTTATTTTGAGATATGATGTTTAAAGAGGTAATTTAATTTAAAATGAAGTCATTAGGGTGGGTCCTAATCCAATCTGATCGATGTCCAGGTAAAGAGAGATTAGGACACAGACACACACGGATGACTCATCCACAAGCCAAGGAGAGGCCTAAAGAGCAGCTGGCCTTGTGACAGACACCTTGATCTCTGACTTCTGGGCTCTAAGCCCTGCCCCCGAGGCTCTGTCCCCAGCCAGAGCCAGCTGGCACACAGAGGCATGGCAACTCCGAGGTGCACCTGAGACCCCGGGCAGCCTGCACCTCTCACCTCCAGGCAGATGATGGAGCCCTGGTGCTCTCGGAACACGCGCAGCTGCTCCCCGCTCAGGATGTCCCAGGCTCGGATGGTGGCATCGGTGCTGCCCGTGAAGGCTGTGCGGCCAAGCTCATCCAGCACTAGGCACAGCACGGCACCCGTGTGGCCCCGCAGCGTCTGGTGGCAGCAGCCACTGGCCACCTGCCACACCTTGGCTGTGCCATCTGTGCTGCCTGTCACCAGGAGGCCCCTGGCCTCAGCTTCCTCTACACAGGGAGCATCCCAGGGGGCAGAGTAGGCCAAGGTCAGGACGCAGTTTCGATGGCCCCGAAACTCCCGGGACACCTGCCCCTTGTCCACAGACCAGACGCGAGCTGTCCGGTCATAGGAGCTGCTGAAGAGCTGGTTGTTGGCAACCAGGATCCTGGAGCAAGAGGTGAAAGGCAGCGGTCAGGGCACAGAGCATTGCCAGAATCCATTCAAGCTCCAGGAGCACTGCAGCAGGATAGCCTCCTGCTCTCTGGCCACCTACCACACTCATCTTCCAGGGTCAAGGTCAAAATGCCCTCCTACAAAATGCCATCCTCCCTGATTCCCTGTCAGGCACCCCTCCCTGACTGGATGATCTGAGCCCCTGCTGGCCTAGCCCCTACTGCAGCAGGGATCAAGGCTCAGATCCAATAGAAACCAAGGCTCAGACCTAGCAGGGATCAAGACTCAGACCTTGTATCCTTGCTCTGCTCACAGTAGTGGCTCCACAGAGCTGTATAGGTATGAAGATAGGCATTATAGCTTGTGTCTAGATGTCCCCCCAAAGCCTCATGGAGACATGGGGGCCACTTTTCACAGGTGGCTAGATCTAGAGTGTGTGGTGCTGTACTCAAGAGTATATGATTACTAAGGACTGGGGATTGAGCTCAGTGGTTTCGCCACCTGCTGCGCAAGCGCAAGGACCCAAGTTGGATCCCTGGTACCAAAACAAAAAAAAAGAATATACGATTACTAAATCAGTCCACCGGTTGGTTTGGTATAGTTCTGGCTAGGACTAAGAGTGTGAATGCTACCCCTGCCTTCGGGCAGTAGCCTGCATAGAATATAAGGGACAGAAAGAGAGCTAACGTGCTCTCACCTGTCTGCTTGCCGTGGACTATTTCTCCTCTGTGATGCCCCTCTGCCATGCCACCCTGTCTTGGAGCCAGCCAATTATGGACTGAAACCTCAAAAAACTAACCCAAATAAACTTTTCCTCCTTTAACTTTGGATGTCAGGTATTTTGTCTCACCAATGAGAAAAGTAACTAAGACAGAAATTAGGTACCAGAAGTGGGACCTGACTATACCTGACCATGTGGTTCAGGAGAAGCCTTTGGAATTGGCTTATGGGAAGAGTTTGGAAAGGTTTGGAGATGCCAGCTGGAAAAGCAACCCTGGAATACCTAAGACTGTACTTGATGGAAGATTCTGGTCAGAGCTCAGAAGACTAGAATACTGATAGAAATACTGCGGTAAAGACCAGCTTCCAGAGGTTTCTGCTGTAGACTGCACTGACTGCTGGACTCCAGATAATGTGTGTTATATCTTGGCAGAAATTTTGTCTGCATTTTGCTCATGTCCAGAGACTTTGCCTGAGACTGAGATTAAAGGCAGCAGACTAATTAATCTTGAAGAATAAATTTCAAGGCAGCCTAATGAAGCCATGGCATGGCTACTATTGGGTGCTTTTTGACAGATTTATGTTGAGAATCAAAGCAAAGAGCCCAGCAGAATGATTCAAAACATTGTTAGTTTGGCTAGAAAGGAAGCTCCAGTAAAGTTGTAGCCTGCAAAGATGGAAGAGAGGAGAAATTGGTCCCTGAAGACTTGCAAGAAAAAGCCAAGTATTTCAGAAGACATGGAAAAGATAGCCTGAGGGCATCACAAGAACCAGCAGGACTCCAGTCTTTGAAGCCTCACAGTTGCAATGGTAAAAGACTTTGCTTTGGGAAGAGAGCCCCCAGAGCACCATGTTCCAGAATGGTGGCAGCCCAGAGAATTTGTTCCTTGGGACTGGGTTCAGAGTGCTCAGTGATCCAGGCACTCAACCCTTACAGCCAAGAGAGAAGGAAGCCTGGCTACTGCTCCAGCTGGAGGCAGACCCAATGTCACCCACATGGTGCTGGTTTTAGGTACATGCAGAATACAAGAATTGCTGGGCATAATGGCATGTGCCTGTAATCCTAGCACTTAGGAGACAGGCAGGAGGGTTGCCATGGGTTTGAGGCCACTCTGGGCTACATAGTGAGCTCAAGGCTGGCCTGAACTACAAAGCAAGACCCTGTCTCAAAACAACAAAGAACAGCTCAGAATGCAAGAGTTGTAGGGTCAGGAAGGCTTCCACTCAGATTTCAGAAGGCCTGGGAGGCCAGGAAGTGTGCCCCTGAGAGGGCAATGTGTGAAGCTGTGAGTGTGAAGCCAAAGATGCAGTGTAGACCCCAGAGGTTTGGAGAAGCCAGAAGTGTGGACCATCTGAGGAAAGCTGCAAGGAGGGAGCAGAGCTGGCCCCAGAGAGAAGCCATGGGAGCTAAAACTACCGGCGCCCTTTGGAGTTTACAACTCTCACAGACTGCTGGGGATACTGGAAGTGGGACTACAGGACTTAATGTTTGCCCTGCTGGATTTTGGATTTGTTTTGGTCCCATTCCTTTGTATCTATTTTTTTAAAATAAATTTTATTTTATCCCATTCCCCCCCTCAATCCCCCTCCCCTCCCTATTTTATCTCCCTATTTGTACCTTTTGGGATGTAAATGTCCATCTTGTGCCTTTGCATATTGGAAGTGTTTAGCTTTCTTTTCATTTGTTCAGGGGCTTGCAGCTAAGAGTGATTTAAATCTCAAGAGGAGACTGGACTTTCCAGCAATGGGGAAAATGCGAGGACTTTGGCAACTCTGGGAGATGGCCTTTTGCATAAAGGGATGTGCATGAGTCTTTGGGGGCCCAGGGGCAGAATGTCATGGCTGTGTCTCGATGTCCCCCCAGTGCCTCATGCAGTCATAGGGGGTGCTTTTCACAGGTGGCTGGATCTAGCGTGTATGGTGCTGGGATCAAGGGTGTGTGATTACTAAATCAGTCCACTGATTGGTTTGGCATAGTTCTGGCTAGGACGAAGGCAGGTAGCCTCACAGGATATGAGGAACAGAAAGAGGGCTGATGTGCTCTCCTCACCTGCCTTTTTGCCATGGACTATTTCTCCTCTGCCATGGCCCCCTCACTTGGACCCAGCAGCCTGGACTAAAACCTCTACAAACTGTGAGCCAAATAAACCTTCCTCCTTTCAGCAACAAGAAAGTAACTGACAGCAGGATGAAAGGGACAGGTGAGGTGGCTACCCCTTCTGGTCTGCCCAGGTTTCTGGGAATGCAGGACTTTCCAGTGAAAATCAGGAAATTCCAGGGCTAAGTGAGACCAGCTGGCCACCGGGGAATGGCTTTGATCCACTGGATGGCAGAGGCATTTCCGAGGGGGCAGTGAGGAATTCCAGAGCCTTTCCCACCTCACTGGGTCTGCTGTGTCCCCCTGGGTGATGGGAAGCAAAGCTGCAGTGGTGGGGTGGACTCTGCTATCAACTCACAGAGTGACCATCACACAGGTGACTGGGCAGCTCCGGGTCACAGCCCCCGTGGGAACCCAGGCTGGGACTGGCTGGGGCCAGGGAACTGTTGGGTGGAAGGCTAGGAGGAGCCCTTGATTTCTCGGAGCTGGCTGACCTCAGGCCCAGGGCCATCTGGGCAGGAAATATTCATGACTTCTCATTTTACGGAACTCTGTGAACTTCTCCCCAGGAAAAACAGAAGCGCATTCACCTTTAGTACAGAACTTCAAAGGCTGTTTACGGTCCCTTGTTAGGTCCCACACCCCAGGGACAAGGCCACCCAGGGCCCAGCAGGGTTGGCAGCTGGACCAGGTTGCCTCCCTGCTGGTGCGGAGCAAGGACCCACTCAGGCCAGGACTGGCAATGGCTTCTGCTCTTCCCAGGAGAACTTGAGCCTGGTGTCCTTTCCTACAAGTGGCGAACTGATGCAAACTGCATGAAATTTCAACTCCCCTGACTGGCTTCTTCCCTAGGGCATGCAGTAGATGCAGGGTTTTTCCTTTTCCTCTTTGCAGTTCTGGGGATGGAACCCAAGGCCTGGCACACACTACGCAAGCACACTACCACGGGGCCACACCCCAGCTCCAGGTTCAGATCGTGTCACAGCAGGTGATGTTGTGGGAAGGCTCTGGGGAATGGGGATGGCAGCTGCGTCCTGCCAAGGTGTGGCACAGTGTGATGGCTGGATACCAGGCCACTAAAGGATCAGTGTCTCCAAAGCTCATCTGCCTGGCCATCTCAGAAACAATGGGAGGAAGTGAGTTCTGGGTCCCCGCACTGGAACTCAGCTATTTCATGGTGCCAAAGTGTACCCAGGGCAGGGGGCTAAGACAGACACAGATGGAAGGTAGTATCTGTAGAATGTCTGTGTGTGCACAGGTGTGCACTGTACAAGTGTATATGTGTAAGTGCATCATGCTGTGATTGTGTGTTTGTGTGTAGGTGATTCATGTGTGCATGTAGTATGTATGGGCAACGTGCTGTGTACCTGTGTATGAGTGCATTTCTTTTGGGTTTATGTGCACACGTGTGCACCTTGGTCAGTAAACCTGGCAAAGCATAATTTCCACCTTGAATCACCCTTTTCCACTTCTGAGAAGTAGGTGACAGTAGTCCAGGCTGGCCTCAAACTCACAGCAATTCTCCTGCCTCAGGCTCCTGAGTGCCGGGATTACCACCATGTCTGGTCTGTCCCTGTTGCCCACCAGTGGCCCTGGCTTTGGCACATCCTCTCCTCTGTACCTGCTCAGCCCAGCCCTTGGGCTCCTCCCAGGCAGGGTCCTTCTGCCAACGTGGCTTTAAGGGACCCCTGGGGAGCCTGGGGCAACCATCACAGGTATCAAAATGATCTGATCAGCAAAGGCATTTCCAAGACCCCGCTCCACCCCAGACTCAATAAGGAAAGGAAAAATCTAGACCTAGAGGAGGAGAGGGTGTGCTTCTGACAGCTGCCTGGAAAGAGGCTTACAAACACCCTCAGTTGCATCTGCAGGACAATCTCCCCCTCAGAACCCTCAGTCTACCCTCAGGTACCAATTTGCAGCCCCCCTGGAACATCCCCACCAGTAGGCGGGGTGGCTCTCCCTGCACCCAGCAGGGGCAAGCATGGTGCCAGGCTCCTGGCAGGGGTGTCCAGCCCGATCCCTCCTCCTCCCAAATCCCGAACACCCAAGCAGCCCCAGGCACTTAGCACTTGGGCCTAGGGACACTTCTGTCCTGGGGCTCAGGTGCCGTGTGCTCCCTTCCACTTACTGAGTTTCCCAAGAACCCACATTTCTGGCCTCTGTCTCCCTCTGCCTGGCCAGCAGCCCCGCCCGCCAGGCCGACCTGTTGACGATGGACGTGTGTCCCTGGTACACCTGCACACACTGGCCTGTGTGCAAGTCCCACCGCCGGATGGTGCAGTCGGCGCTGCAGGTGAAGGCGGCCCCGTCCTCCAGCTGGCAGAAGGTCACGTAGCTCTCGTGCCCTGCAGGCGAGAGGGCCTGTGAGTCGCCCTTCGGGGGCAGCACCAGCTCCTGCTTTCTTCTGGGAAGCAAGTTTGGAAGGAGAAGGGAGAGAGGAGGGCCAGGTGGAAGGGCAGGTGGCACTCTGTAGTTGACGGTGTGGGTGTCGGACCCCAGGTGCACCAGGAACAGTGCAGGGAGCTCACCCGCCCCCAAACCCATGCTCAGTCTCCCAAGATCTCCTTTTCTCCCCCTCTTTGACCTTCTGTTTTCTTTTGTTTGTTTGAGACAGGGTCCAGCCTTGAACTCACTATGTAGCCGAGCCTGGCCTCAGTGATCCTCCTGCCTCAGCCTCCTGACCGCTGGGATTACCGGCGTGCGCACCTATGCCTGGCATTTCCTTTTAGTCTTCCACATACTTGGAGCTCTACGTGCTCAGCAAACACAACATTATGGAGGTGGAAGGAGCGGGGGTGGGTGGGTGGGCCCTTAGTGCTGCTGCTGCCTGGATTCATTCTGCCACCTCTCCCCATGTGGCTCCTCCCTCACTTGGAACGGGGACAGGGACAATCTCCACGGCACAGGTCACCCTGCAGTTACAGTGGCAAGCACCTGGTGGATGCTGTGTGTCAGCTCCTTTTCTTATGCTCACGCTGAAATACAGCAGTGGTGGGAGCAGCAGCTGTCAGGTCCTGGGCGGTTACAGGACCGCCAACGTCACCTTACCCGGAAAAGCCATGTGGCAGATGTGACTGAGTTGAGGGTGCTGACGGGGGCAGATGCGCTGGGATCGCACAGGGTGGCCCTAAACACCAATCGAGAGTGTCCTTACACCAAAGAGAAGCCCACATGGAACGGCCACAAGCCAAGGAGTGCTGGCAGCCACCAAACAGATCGTCCCCTTGAGGTTTCAGGAGTTGGCCCTGCTGACACCTCAGCTTGGCCCAGGGACACTGATTTTGGACTTCAGCCTTCAGCAACCAGGCAAGAATAAGCTGTAGTTGCTTCAAAGCACCTAGTGTTCCAATGATGGGGACAGGGGACAGAGGGAGACACTGAGGACGCCTCTCACCTTCTGAGAACCCAGCCCAGCCGTGCAGTCGGTGGGAGGGGCCTGCAGTTACCAGGCCGGGCACTTTCAGGGGACGCTGAAGATAGGGCGGCTCTAGCAGGGGAGAGCAGAGTTGGGGCTGCACACTGGAGACTCGAGGAGCTTCTCAGGCCTGGTGGTTGGTGCTCCGCAGATATGAGGCTGGGGCCCAAAGGCAGAGGGCCATGCAGGGTCGGGGATGGGGCGTGCACACCTGTCTGGCGTCAAGCTGGTCCCGTCTGCCACCACCTTCCAAGGCAGATGCTGTACCTTTTGCCAACTGCCCAGGCAGCAGAGACCAGTGTTTCCGCCTGGGACAAAATCGAGCAGCCCTGGAAGCCCTCAGGGTCTCCGATCCAGTTGGGCTTAACCTCCAGGGAAGGATGTCTCATGTGGGAGAAGAACTTTTGACACTGAGTACACCTTCGAGGAATGTGGAGACCAGAAAACCAAGGGAATCAAAGGAATCTGAAACTATTTTTACAGAAGAGGGATCTGATGAATTTGAACACCCACATAACTGGCAGGCCATATTATTACAATAAGGATTTTGTTTTAAAGAGTTTTGTTTTGTTTTGTTTTGGTACCGGGGGTCAAACTCGGGACCTTGCACTTGACAGGCAGGCGCTGGAACCACTGAGCTAAATCCCCGGCCCCTTAAAGACTTTTTGATCTTAAATTGAACCAAGAAAATCACTTAAGAATGAGTTGTGGCTGAGCAATGGTACCTCACTCAGTGGAGCTTTGGCCACCAAACTAGGGCTGCCGAAGGTCAGAGATGAGGGAATTTTAATCTGATTTTAAATCTCAGCCAGGAGTCATGGCAATGCCTGTAATCCCAGCACCCTGGGAGGCTGAGGCAGGAGGATCGAAAGTTCCAGCCCAGACTTGGTAACTTAGCAGGACCCTGTCTCAAAATTTAAAAACTACCAAAAAAGGGCTAGCAAAGTAGCTCAGTACAAAGGCCCTGGGTTCACTCCCCAGTACCAGCAAAATCATCATCATTATCGTCATCACTGTCATTTCATTTAGGCAGCCAATGTCAGGTGGACAAGGGTTTCATAATCTCCTAGGTTCTGTAAAACTGATGCATCTTTTATTTTTGTTCTGGGCTTCAGCTTAGTTAACTTTTAGATGAACTCGACCTCCTGGGTTCTCAAAACCCCAATTTAAAAAAAAAAAAGGAAAGCTTTTGTCTTTCGGAGAGCACTGTTCTGAAAACAATGTAAGAATTAAGTAAACACTTGAAGAAATGGCAGATTATGTTTCTCTTAAAATACATGTTGGTGTAAAAGTTAAGGGCAAAATATGTTTGGTAAAACACAGCCAGGATTTTTGCCAATCCCAAGGAGTTTATAAAATATTTTAAGGCTGTCAACCTTCTTGCTTTGAGACCAGATCTATCCCCATCCTCCCTGCAGTCACTGCGGTGAGGGCAACCGGAGCACAGAGCCCAAAGAAGAGCCACCAGAGTGCCAGGGACACCCAGGATGGGGTGGCAGCCAAGGGGTGCTAAGGCCAGCCACAGGCTGGACCACAGCAGCCTGCAGAGGCCTTGCCTCTCCTGCCACTTAAGGACCCTGGGCCACAGCTGCCCGAGGCCAAGAGAGGCTGATCCAGCTGCGCCAGCTGCTCTGTCCCTCCAAGTGACAGAAAGGTAAAAGGCCGGAGGTGAGGGGTAAATTAAACCAAGAAAAGCACCAAGAGTGAGTGTGGCCAGTGAGCAACAGGCACACCTGTACTCCCTAGAACCAAAGCTGCCAACCGCCAAGGGGGGCTGCTTCACAACAGGGGTATGGAAGCAAGGATATAGGCACAGCTCGCAAATCCCTAAACATGAAAATGCACATGAAGACTGGGAGAAAAGAGGCGATGATAAATAGAAGTTAAGGGCTTTGATTCAGTTTTGCTTTTGCAGGGCCAGGCACTCTGCCACAGAGCCACATCCCAGATCCTAGGTCTTTTCAATATACAAAGCCTCATTTCTGAGCCTGAGCCAGGCTGGCCGGGTGTCCCCTGTTCCCTGTCCTCTGCCATCTATCCAGGAACTGAGCCCCTCTGTTCCCAAGCACTCAGACCACTTCAGAAAATGGTCCAGGGTGGAGCTCGCAGCAGCAGGACTGGAACACTGCCAAGTATGTCTCCTCTCCAGCGCCGCTGCACAGTGTGACCCTGACCCCCGTGACCTGCATTCTGCAGAATCTCAGACAGGTCAGGCCCGGGGCTCACGGGTCATCCAGAGGGCGGGAGGAGCCACAGCCCAGAGCCCGGAGCCTGTCACACCTCAGGGGACCACAGGCCTCAGCCTTCAGCTGTTAGTTGTACAGAATAAGCAAAAATGTAGAACTGAAAATAAATATTTTCAAAGGGATAAAGAATGCAGATAAGATGTAGTTATGTTCAACAGAACAAACTGAGACGCCAAGGTTGCTTGCCAAGGCTTCAGCCCTTTCCCTCCCTGTGCCCTGAGGGCTGCGGGGCCGGGTCACACTGTGCCTGCCCTTCCAGGAAAGGCAGTTCAGGGGGCCTAGGCCATGGGTGACCCCCAAGGGGGGCATGCCTTGGACAGCTTTCCCTCTCTGGGTCCCAGCAGTGAGGCAGCCGGCTGTTCCCACAGCTGGGAGGTATGGTCAAAATGCATGGGGAAGAAATTTATTACAGTATAAGACACATTGCCATTAATTCCTCTTTGCTTCCAACATACTTATCCCACTGTTCTAGCCACTTTCTGAAGCAGGTCTGGAAGTGCTCTTTCCTGAATGTCTATGCAGTATGATAAGAATATAGTGGATGCTGCCATTGAGTGCCACCTAATGGAAAGGCAGGATCATAAAAACATGACCCTGGGGCCAAGTGTGGCGGTACTTGCCGGTAATCCCAGCACTCAGGAGGCTAAGGCAAGAGGAGAGCCTGGAGTTCGAGGCCAGCCTGAACTACATAACAAGACCACATTTCAAAAAAAAAAGATAGGGCCGGGGATTTGCCTCAGTGGTTTCGCTGCCTGCTACCTGCTGCGCAAGTGCAAGGACCCGAGTTCTAGCCCTGGTACCAAAAAAAAAAAAGATACTGTGTCCTCATCCACCTTAGTTACTGGATCTGGCACTGTGTGACCGCTCCCTCTTTCTCAAAGTCAGAGTGACCATGCAAGGTGAATGTTCTGAATCAGTTCTGTACTTCAAGGCAGCCACGACAGCGAATTAAAGACTCTCAGGAAAGGACTTACAGAGCTCCTTCAGAAAAGAGCAAGAATGATGGGATCAGTGTGTTCAAAGCAAGGAGGAATATTTTGAGGGGATTCATCACAATGTGTCTTTCATTGCAATAATTTTTAAAACTTAAACATTCACCATGTGCTTAAATCACACTGCATACATGATGACAGGGTTGGCCACTTGTTTTGGGACTTCCCCAACCCTTGTAGCACATGGGAAGAGTTGTCCTGGTCACCTGACCCCGCTGTCCACACCAGCCTGTCCCTCACCATCCCTGTTCTTGGCTCCCACTGCATGGACCTCAAGTGCTACTCCTGGCCTTCCCACTTCTGGGTGGATTCCGAAAACGGGCACAGGGAGATTTGGGTCAGGATTCCACCCTTCTCTAACCCAGAGGGCCACTCAGGCTCACTATGCGTCCACGAAGGTCACCGTGTCCTCGAAGGAGCCCTGTTGCCACAGCTATCTCCAAAATGCAGTGACTGTGGCCCTGGGAGAGGAGGTGACAGCCCTGCTGGTTCTGTCCTCTGCCCACTCTGCAGCACCCCCTTCCTTAGACCTCCCCAGCTACCTACTTGGCAGGCAATGCAGCTGGAAGCACCAAACCTGTGGCAGACCTGACAAGGGCTATAACCGGGGCTTCCTGGACCTCTGTTCCCAGCCTCCTGTCACCCATGTGTTGCAACAGGATCTACTCCTTCCGGCACATTCTCAGGCCAGCTGTGGGCCTCTCCCAGCAACCTTCTCAAGTGGCACCTACAGAGGGCCCTCCATACCCAATAGCTGAGGACACCCCTGTGCCCTGAGCCTGTCCAAATGCAACCCTGGCTCACTGGACACATATGAGAGACGGAGGACACTACAGAGGCAGCCACCATGGGCTGGGACCTTCGGGCTGAGCCCCTTACTGAACCAGAACTGAACAGAACATGCCCTGCCATTTGAGGAAACATTGCCTGTCTCAGTGACCCACAGAATGAGATACCCACTGGGTGTCTTTCACTGTAATAATTTTAAAAATGTAAACATTCCCCATGTTTCTATCACCCTGTGTACATGGTGACAGGCATGGAACCATGCATGCTCTTGGCATTACTCTGACCCTTGTAGCACATGGGGAACAGCTGTCCAGGCCAGGGAGGCTGAGGGATAATTATAGCCCAAGCAGTTCTTCTCTTTATGGAATGACCCACAATTAAGTCTTCTTTCTCTGCTGGGAGTTCACCAGCTGCATCAGAAGGCCCATTCTGATTTGTAAATGAGGCGGGCAGCCTGGCACCTGGGTGACAATTCTACAGCTGTCCCAGGGCCGTCCAGAGCATCCATCCACAGTGGGCAGCCCCTGTCCCGTCTCCATTCCTCCCACTCCTTGGCCCAAACTTTCAAGCTTCTGGTCCCCACTCTGCCTGCACTGAGGTGTGGAGGAAAAGCTCCGGGCAGAGTCGCCAACCCCAACTACTCTTCCCAGGAAATCCGGGACTGAGCCAGCAACTGGCTTCCAGTGGGAGCTTTCCACAAGAGTGGAAAGATGAACGTGGGGCCTAGGGGTTAGGGCTCCTCCGGCTGGCCACGTGGCCTGGGCACAACTTCCCCTGCACCCCGAGTGCAAGCAGCAGCCACATAGCGGGACAAAGCCCTCTCTGCCATCCACCTGTGGCCCTGTGACCTTGGACAAGTCCTGCAATGGGCACCTCAGGGGACTCTGAGGCCCGCACCCACCCAGGGCCAGTGTCTAGAAATCAGGATGTTCTGTGTTGGTAAATAAGTCTACGCCTCCCAGTTCCCATCCATAATCCTGATGTGGGTCACATCTGCCCCCACCCAGATGATTAACCACATAATAAAGATGCACAGAGATGCATATCTATTGGACATACAGTACTAAACAAATATTAAGACATCTTACTAATATTTCACTGGAACAAAAAAAAAGCCCTCCAGGAGGAAGGAGTTGGCAAGATCTTGCTTTGGAGAGGGAGCACACAAAAGGACTGTCATATGCCCACAGTGCTTCCTGCAAGTTAAGTCTGTAAGCAGGATGTTCAGATAAAGAAAGGATTCCTTTGTCCTCTCTGTTCTTGAAAGTTTCTCTGGTTTGTTTATTTTGTTTTTTGAGACAGGGTTTTTTTAGACTGGCCTTGAACTCACCTTGTAGCCCAGGCTGGGCACAAACTCACA
This sequence comes from Heterocephalus glaber, assembly GCF_000247695.1. The sequence goes on along the minus strand of NW_004624800.1, from coordinate 5,296,733 downwards.
GTGATTCTCCTGCCTCAGCCTCCTAAGTGCTGGGACTACAGGTGTGTGCCACCAACCCCAGTTTCCTTGAAAATTTTGAAATGCCACCTCTATAAGCACAGACTCAATCCTGGTAGGAATGGGAAGTTCTTCAACACATTTCCGCTGGAGTGGGGTGGGCCCTCAGCGGAGGCCAGGTGTCAGTGGCTTACGTGGACAGATGGCTAGGTTGTGACAGCCACCAAAATGGTGTGGGGTCCCGGAGGGCAGACACATTGCCGTGGCTTGGTCGGGCTGCCCTGGGACAAGCTGATGCCCACCTTCGAGAACCAGCCTGGACAAAGCATAGCTCAACCAGGGAGAAATCTACCTAGCACTGAGGCTGCCCGGGGTTGGCCATGTGTCAGAGCCCCTGAAAGCCTCTTCCAAATGCCACTTCTAGGATCCATGGAGTTCAGCCCCAAGAATCTGCATTTCTGAAACACACTCCAGTCTTATGTTCGGGAAGCACACATGAGGCACTGAAATTTTCTAACAGACCTCAGCTCTTTTTCTCAGGAGTGAAATCTTGTTTTCTTTTCTTTGTTTTTTTGGTACTGGGGATCGAACTCGGGACCTTGCGCTTGCAAGGCAGGCACCAGAACCACTGAGCTAAAACCCCGACTAGCTCTTTTTTAAATTTTTGGTACTGGGGATCGAACTCAGGACCTTGCGCTTGTGAGGTAGGTGGCGGCACCACTGAGCTAAATCCCCAGCTAGACCTCAGCTCTTACAGGGCTTCCAGTCAGAGCATGTGGCTGTTTGGGGAGGAGGGGAGGGGCATGTGTTACTTGTGGCCAACTCTCCATTATCCACCCCAGCTCTCAAGCACCAGTAATCCAAATCCATCCCCACTGGGCTCTGAGACATCTAACCTAACTATGCTCTGCCTGAATGCAGTAGTGACTGGATCATCTGACATCCAGGCCAACATCCTATCTCAGCTGGAAGGGCTGGGTGTGGCCACCCAGGATTTGCTGATTCTGGCAGAAAAACCAGCACCCAGATAAAGAGCTATATTGGCGCAGAAAGCTCTCCTCACCAAGGGGCCACAGTGCTGGGGCTGGGGCTGGGAGGGACCTCAGGCTGCAGACACTGGAGAGGCCTGGGCAGGATGCACCTGGGCTCACACTGTCCACAGAATGAGAATGCAAATATAAATCAACACGTGTACAGTGTCTCCAAGGGACTACACTCACCCTTCCACGTTTGATATGCAAAACAGACCTAATATCCGCCCCCTTAGGGGAAACTTCAGAACAATCCCACGGACAGAGATGAAGTGGCAGAGGGCTGGGCAAGGTGGTGGAGAGAGAGGGTGGAGGAATAATCCCTTTACTCACAGGCTGCAAGGCCCAGGCAAGTTACTGAACCCTGAGCCTCAGTTCCACGTCTGTATGTAGGGTGACACAATAAAAGGACACACTGGGCACAGCACCACCACCCCAACAAGTTCCTCTTGTTCCCCCTAAGGAGCCAAACAGGAATTGTTGCCACAGGTCACCAGGTCAACGAGCTACAGGAAAGGTTTGCTTAGAAGGAGTTTAGGTGCGACTTCTTTAAATTTGCTGAAATTGTTGTAGTAATGATTTCAGGCCGCGAGTTGACAAAGGACCTTGGCTCTGCGGCGGCGCCCCTCCCGCCCCGTGGACCACCTGACCCTCGGCACCCATTCCGGCCCGGGCTCCCCACCTCCTCCTCCGCCCTCCGCGCCCTGGACACACAGGGATCGGACGCTCCCCGGGGTGCCGCGAGGGGCAGCGCTGGATTCTGGTAAGGAGTGGCGGGGAGGATTGCTGGGGTCCCCGGACTGGCTCAGGTGGGCGCGCAACTAGGAGGCCCGGAGGGTCGCGCGCGGCGGTACCTTGCAGGAGCGCGCAACACTGGCCGTTCGCAGTGCTCCAGAGCCGGGCCGTGCCGTCCTCGCTGCCCGTCAGCAGGCGCTGCCCGTCGGGGCTCAGACTCAGCCAGTTGATGCCCCCGCGGTGGTCGGAGCAGACCCTCAGGGCGGACCCGCCGCCCCCCATCCCGCTGGCCCCGCTAGGCGGGGACGCCCCGGGGTGCGCACAGCGGTGCGGGGAGGACAAGGCGGTGCCGGCCGGCGGCCATCGCGGGGGGCCGGACTCCTGGGAAGCGACGGATCTGCGACCCTCTCCCTGTCTCGGGGTCAGTGATCGCGGAGGGGGCTATGCGGCGCGCACTGCGTGGCCTGAATGGAGACTCCCGGGGGCGCAGGCGCAGACCACCCCTCTCTCGGGGCTGCCTCGGAAGCCTGCGCCCCAACGGGAGTCACTGACACTGGCGTCTCGGGGCGTGCAGGGGCCCCTGCCTCTCCTCGCGCCCACGGGGCTAGGGCGGTCAGGGGAGCCTGGGAAGCCCTGCGCCTCACGCGCCCTCCCCAGCCCGCACCGCGCACTCCGGGCAGCCGAGGCGGAACAAGGCGGTCCGGCCTGGCTCCTCCTCAGAGACCACCCCCAACCTGTCCCCTCCCACCATTCGGCCGCGCGCCAGCTCCACCCCGAGATCCCAGCCTCCCAGCCCGGCCGGGGTCTGAGCTCGGCGCGCGCCCCTCCGCGCTCACCGCTCCAGGTGCCCGAGGTGCACCTCCCGCCGCCTCGGTCCCCACCGCCCAGGGCGGAGAGGAGGGAGGCTGGAGCTGACAGCGGGGTCTGGAGATTTGGGGATGGTCCTCCGGGTGGGGGGGGAGCGACCGGGTAGCCCCGAGTCCGCTGTCACTGGGACGTCACGCGCGCACCCCAAATTCTACCGAAGTCCCTCCATGGAGGACGGGGCGGGAAGGGGCGGGGGGCAGGGGGCAGGGGGCAAGCCGGGTGTGTGTGTGGGGGGCTCTGTGAAGTTTAGGGGTGGTTAGGCTCCCCCATCTTTTCACTCCCACACACACACTTCCCCGCTCCTGTCCCCCCCCCCCCCAGGTCCCACCGAAGTCCAGGAAGGAATCCCACCCCCGGCCACAGCCCTCCCGGAGCGCGCTCGCCTGGTTCCCATTAGAGCTGTTCCGGTGCCGGCTTCGTGGGGGGCGGGGAGGGCGACCCCCCACTCGGATCCTCCAGGTCCTAGAGGTAGCAGGGTTTCCTCAGCTCTCCAGGCAGGACTCTTTCAGGGAAGAGGGGCAGGGAAAGGGTGGCCTCGGAGAGCCAGCCCACAGCCGACCGTGTCAGATTCCAAGAAAACCCCAGGGTGAGTCCCATCAAGCAGGGGGCTTCGTTCCCAAGCGACCCAACCAGGAGCATCTATTCTTTGTGCCCCAAAACTTGTGAGGTAGTCTGCACTTCAGCTCCCGGAGCTCGGGCCTTCCTTACTCCCAGGCATCGGCAGTCAAGGAAGGGGTTTAAGTGGATCTGGTGGCGCCTGAAGAAGCAGAGGTGGTGGAGGTTCACGGGAGAGAGGAAGCAGAGGGAGAGGACTTGTGTCCCCTTGAGCCAAGAGCCGGGAAGAAGGGGACGGAGTGACTGGGGGGAGGGTGATGACTGCGCTGAGAGCTTCTGCTACAGTGGGATCCCAAGTTCATCTTGCAACCTCACGCTCCAGGGGCCTTTGCAACATACAGCTAGGAACACAGGAGCACAGCTGCCCTGCAGGTGTGGCCACTGGGTGAGGCCAGCTGGGGAGAAAGGACAGGAGCCAAGACAAGACCAAGACAGAGTCGCCCCAGAGAGGAGCCAGAGGGAACCCAGACAGCAAGGGGAATCAGAGATCTGTTATTCTGGGGTTCAGAGGGCTTAACAGAGTGGTGAGCACCCAGGGCAGTCCCCACTCTCAAGGAGCTTGCCCAGTGGCAGGCCGGACAAGACAGCCATGCTGGGAGGAAAGTTCATTTTTCAAGGGATCTGGGACACAATATTACTGAGCAAGATGGGACCCATGCATTTCTGGTTCCTCCACCCAGCCACCAACAAACCACCTGCTTCTATTCTCAGCCCCCAGCAGACAGAGGATATCCAGCAGCCACCAGCTCCTGAGCCCAATTCACACGAACCCAGCCCATGGGCCTGTGGCCTCCACTACCTCTTGCCCAGATGCTTTCCTGTCCTTGCTCTTCTTTTATTCAAAACCTCCCACACCCTTGATTTGGTTCACAGTGGCCCCCTGGTAGGGGATAAGCGCCATCTCTGATTTGGGGGTAGGTGTGTGGTGAAAATTTAAGCCAGCTTCTCCTCCTTTCTCCTTTGCAGGTTGCAGATCACAGGCTGCTCTGGGAATCTAACAAGAATGCAGGAGGTGGGTCTGGGGATTTAGCTCAGTGGTGCTGCGTCTGCCTTGCAATTGCAAGGTCCTAAATTCAATCCCTGGTACTGAAAGGAAAAAAAAAGAGTTAAAGGGGAAATAGGGCCGGGGATTTAGCTCAGTGGTTCCGCCGCCTGCCCCTGAAAGCCCAAGGACCTGAGTTTGATCCCCAGTACCAAAAAAAAAAAAAATGCAGGAGGTGGGAAAGTTAGAAAGTGACCCTGTTTCCCCTGAATCTAGGGTCCCCCCCACCTTGAGATGACAAAGTGCAGAGATGCAGGAGCCAGGCTGGTCTGCCAGCAAAACTGTGACATCAGTAAAACCCCTCACCTCTCTTTGAGAGCCCCGTGCCTGTGTACCCAAGTCTCTTTGAAAGAGAATCATTTTATGACAGGCATCTAAGAAGAGGTTCTGATGGGCAGGAGAGCGAATGGGTGGTCACACATACAATTCCAGCTGCTTGGGAGTCTAAGGCAGAAGGATAGCAAGTTCTAACCCAATCTGGGCAATTTAGCCAGACCCTGTCTCAAAATAAAAAGGAGCCTAGGGCTGGGGATTTAGCTCAGTGGTTCCACTGCCTGCCTTGCAAGCACAAGGTCCCGCGTTTGATCCCCGGTACCAAAAAATAAATAAAAAGGAGCTGGACATAGAGGATCACACCTTTAATCCCAGCACTCTGGGAGTCTGAGGGCTCAAGGAGGACAAGTTGGCTAGTTCAAGCCCAGCCTGGACAATTTAGGGACTTAGCAAGACATTGTCTCAAAAACAAAACAAATAAAAAGCTGGGGTTGGGCCGGGGATTTAGCTCAGTGGTTTCACCACCTGCTGCACAAGTGCAAGGACCCGAGTTTGATCCCCGGTACCAAAAACAAACAAACAAAAAAGCTGGGGTTCAATCTCCAGTACTATAAAAAAGGGGGTTCATGGGGCTGTAACCCAGGACTTCCTAGGTGCAATGGCCAGTACTGAGGGGTAGGGGAAAGAAGCAGGAAGATATTTACCTAGTGAAAATGGGGGAGAACTCTTTGCTCCTCCAGTGGAAGAGACATCTTGTGGCCAGAAGTGCCCATCCTTAAAGCCATACAGATAATCATGATTTCACCTGCTGGAAAGACCATCCTGGGTGAGGGGCTCTGTGAGAAGCATCAAGAGAAGTGGGCGGGAGGGACCTTTTGGCTACCTCATTGTCGCTGTTGTCAGAATCGTTCCTTTCCTCCTCATACCAGCTTGTCACAGTTCAGATCTAGCCTTCTCCCCAGTCTCCTCCACTCATAGGCAGGGCTTTGGGAAGGTGATTGGACGATGGAGGCTTAAAGCTGTTGTGCTGTTTGGAGGTGGGGCCTAATTGGAGGAGCTGGTCGCTAGGGCCGTGGCGTGGCAGGGTTTATCTCCCTTCCCAGCTCCTCCCTTCACTCTCTGCTTCTTGTGCATCATGAGGTGAGTAGCTTTTCCTCTGCCAGGCCTCTCTGCCCAGCTCCCCTACCTTGGAGCCAGCTGACCATGGACTGAAACCTCTGTAAACCATGAGCCAAAATGAACCTCACCTTCCTTAAGTGGCAAAGGAAAGGTATTTTACCCTAGCAGAGAGGAAAGCAGCTAAGACACAGGTCTTGCTGCTGGTGGTGAGTGTAACCATGGTTATCGTCATCTCCATTTATTGGAGACTTATGTCTCTCACTGTTGGGATTCCTCAAGAGGTTGCAAGCCTTGCCTGTCCATAAGTCATTCCCAGGAGAAGAACCCAGGGATTCCAGAAGGAAATGGGAAGTCCCCGAAGGTTTTCGAATCCGGAGTGAGAGGTACAACTCAGTTGCATTCTGGGAAGACGCTAATTTTAAAATAGAAAAAGGGGGAAAAAAGTACCTGACTAGACATTTCCCCAAGAAAGATAGACAAGTGACCAACAAGCACATGAAAGCTACTGGGCTAAGTCACCAGGGAAATGGGTGGTGTCACTTTGACCCACTAGGATGGGTGAATAGAAGACAAAACATGGGAAAATTTGAACCTTCAGACACCGCTAATGGGGATGTAAAATGGTGCAGCTGCTATGAAAACAGACTGGCCATCACTGAAACTGTTAAGTACAGAGTTACCATGTGACCCAGCAATTCCACATATATCCAAGAGAAATGAGCATTATTCACACTAGCCAAAAGGTGGAAACCACCCAGCCAGGTATGGTGTCACATGCCTATAATCCCAGCTACTCAGGAGTCTGAGGCAAGAGGGTTGAAAGTTTGAGGCTAGCCTGGGCAACTTAGTGAGACCTTGTGTCAAAATAAAAAATGAAAAGGGCTTGGAATGTAGCTCTGTGCTACAGCATTTGCTTAGCATATGTGAGGCCCTAGATTCCATGCCCAGTATCACACATACACACTCATATGCACAAATGGAAACATCCAGAGGTTCATTAACCAAGGAATAGATAGATAAAATGTGGTATATCCATACAGTGAAGTACTACTCAGCCCTAAACAAGAATGGAGTATTAATTTGACTTTGCTGGATGTGAGTTACCATTTTTATGACTATTTTTTTTAAAAAACAGTCTCACTATGTTGCCCATACTCGTCTCAAACTCCTGGGTGTAAGTGATCCCCTTACTCAGCCTCCTGAGTAACTGAGACTCCAGATATATGCCACTGCATCAGCAATGACTAAATATTTTCAGCTTTGTCTAGTGAAGGAATTTTTCAAAGCATATATCTTTAAACTCATTATCAGAGACAATAGGAAAACCCAAAAGGCTATAGGCCATAAATATGTTTATATCGTGACTCTCCCTGGTCTCTGTTGATACAGTGATCAAAAGATGTTCTCTCTTTAGTGAAAAGGAAGATCTTCCATATCTGGAACTAATTTCAGGAACTCAACACAGGCATTCTGGTATAGGAGGCTTTGCTGGAGGAGTCAGAAGACTTGCACTCAGCCCAGCTCATCCACTAATTAGAAATGTGCCTTGGTGTCCTTAAGTATTCTTTTTTTTTTTTTTTTTTT
>NW_004624800.1:5234720-5288603 GCF_000247695.1 Heterocephalus glaber | reverse complement strand
GTGGGAGAGGTAGGGGTAGGGGAAAGGAAAGAAGGGAATGGAATTATTATGAGAAAATGAAAAAATGGAAACAAAGTCTTTGTAAATAGGGAGGGGTGGAGGGGTTGAAGGGAGGGCAGGAGAAGGGGAAAAAATAAGAACCAAGAGAGATTATGTTAAAGGTGCAAATTTCCAATGACGAATGTCATTATATTGTATACCTAAAAGATACCAATAAAATTAATTTAAAAAAATAAACAAGAATGGAGTACTGACACATGCTGAAACATACAGAAACTCTGAAGGTGAACAAATTGCGCTATGCTTATACAATGGGGTGCTATTCAGCTATAAAGGAAATGAAGTTCTGGTCCCTGTCACGACATGGATGAACTCAGAAAACATGCTAAGCAAAAAAAGTCAGAAAAAAAAGGACATACAATTCTGGTTATATGAAGTGTCCAGAATAGACAAATTTTTTTTTTTTTGGTACTGGGGCTCGAACTCAGGTCCTTGAGCTTGCAAGGCAGGTGGCGGAACCACTGAGCTAAATCCCCAGCCCTAGAATAGATAAATTCTGACAGAAAGCAGAATAGGAGTTGCCAGGATCTTGGAGGAACAGGGTGAGGAAGTGTCATCATTCCATGTTTCCATCTGAGGTGATGACAAAGTTGGATACATAGACCGAAGCAATGGCTGGATAACCTTGTGAAATGTACTTATTACCCCTGAATTATGCACTTTAAAATGGTTACAGTGGGCATCGGATTTAGCTCAGTGGTTCTGGCACCTGCCTCACAAGTGCAAGGTCCTGAGTTTGATCCCTGGTACCAAAAAAATAAAAATGGTTACAGTGGTTCATTTAATGATGCATATTTTGATCTACATACAACTTATTGTGCTTTTTTTTTTAAAGGCTTTATGAAGCTTCTATGTTAGTACAGTGGTACCTCTGTTCATGAACAGTTTTGTTTGCAAACAATTTGGTTCACAAATAGAAGCATTTAGCAAAATTTTGGGTTTTTTTGCAAACTCCACATTGAGTGACAAACACAACCACAGCCATCTTTCCCAGATGAATACAAGTGTGGCCATCTTTTCCAAAATCATAGAACAAATTAAGTTCGTGAATTGAGGCACCACTGTATTAGTACATGTAATGAATGTTTGATGAAAAATTGTCATGGAACAAGCATTCCCTGCTCCCCATGCTCCTGCTTCCTAGGACGGCGTCCTTTCAATCTTGTTCCAAAGGATCCAGTCAGGCCTAAAATTAAAAAGGAGGAAGCATTAGGAAACCCAGTCTCCTCACACTAAAAATTCTCTGTAGAGGCCACTGCTGGCCCTGGCCCCAGCACTGCCCGGAAGTCCAGGACAGTCTACTAGGGGCCCCACATCCTGTACCAGAATGTTGGGCCTTTCCTGGGTCTGTGAGCAGGGCCATGTTCCTAAGGACCTGACTGTTCTGCAGCGAGAAAGACAGCTGGAAAATATCCCATCCACCCTCAAACCTCCACTTTATCTCCCTGCAGCCTCCTCCTGGCAGCTGTGGAGAAATGTCAGGGGCCGACTAGACAGAAGGCATGCCGTTTTGAAACAGCTTTCAACAGTCACTAGCTTTGACTTACACTTCTGGCCAAGTCAGTCACCAGGACCCATTTCCATCCCGCCTCCTGTCTGAAACAACCAAAACAAACTCAAAACATGTGAGACAATTGTTTTCATGACCCTGGACATCAGGCCGTGGAAGACACTAATCCCCGAGAGACAGAAAAATGAGGTTGAGCCCATGTCTGGGCCAAGTCACTACCTTGAGGGACTGCCCAGACCACAGAGCAGGAAGGGGACCCGGATGGAGCCCAGCAGAATCCTTGAGCTGACAGCATAGTGGCTGGAGTTGGACAACTGAGAATAGAGGACCCAGAGGTCCTGCTCTAGCATCGCGCCAAACGCTGGTCAACACAGGTGTACAGATGCCGCTCAACGTGGGAAAGGGTTAGAGGGACCTGCGCAACCCCGGCACAGCTGAAAAGAGTGCTGACAGGGGCAGGAGAACAGTTGTTAACTGCATTCTGTATGTCTAAAAGGTTATGTAGGGGCCTGGAGTAAAGCACATGCTTAGCATGTGTGAGGCTTTGTGGGTTCAATCCCCAGCATCCCCCACCCATGAAGGACATGGGAGATGTATTAATTAGCTGTCCTGTTGCTGAACCAATATTCTACACTTGCAATTTAAAGGAGGAGAGGTTTAATTTAGCCTATGGTTTGGGAGATTCAGTCCATGGTCCGCTGGCTCCAAAGCTGGAACATCATTGTGGAAGGGTATGGCGGAGCAAAGCTGCTCAATTCATGGTGGTTGGGAAGCAGAGCCAGGGAACAGCACTGGAGAGGAACAGGGGGGCACTATGTATGGTGCCCATGGCCACACCTCCATGACCCACCCAGGCACACCTAGGAGCTGTTCTATCCTGCTGGTGTTTCTTCTTCTTCTTCTTTTTTTTTTGGGTACTGGGGATCGAATTCCAGACCTTGCACTTGTGAGGCAGGCAGCAGAACCACTGAGAGCTAAATCCCCGGCCCACTGCTGGTGTTTCTTAATCTGATGATGCTGATGTTTCAGGATGAGATCACTGAAGACATTACAAAGTTCAAGTTGAACTTCTAGAGATGAAAACAATGCCTGGGGTGGGTGTGGTGGCACATCCCAGTGCTCAGGAGGCTGAGACAGGAGGATTGCTGTGAGTTCTAGGCCAGCCTGGGCTACAAAGTGAGTTCAAGGCCTGCCTGAACTACACAGTGAGACCCTGTCTCAAAGATAAATAAATAAATAAAATGAAAAGAACATCAATGATTTGGAATTGGCTATGCTGGTTACTGAGAAGAACCTGTCTGTGAGTTACAGGACAGGGCTAATCAGCCATGCATTTACATGATCCTTTTGAGACTGCAGACACACCGGGATGGGGGTTTCTGGGGATGTCCAATGATTCCCAGAAGTCCCCAGTCATTGTCCTGGGCCTGTGGTCAACTGGATGTCTCGAGAGGCAGAGCCCACCTGGCTGAGACCCCATGCAGACAGAGACATCCTTTCCTGGGACAGAAGCATCCCTGGCTGTGCAGATCCCAGAGCTGGGACAGCAGAACTGAGATGATGTTCAGAGACCCCAGCCACCAGCCAGGCCTTTACAGATGGCCGGTCTGCATCCCTGCATCAGCGTACCACCTCCAGCCACCTGAGTGGAAGCATTTCCTGTCTTCCTCTAACTTTCCAGTGCAAGTTTTCTTCCTGCAAAAGTGTGCTTTGGTTTTAATCTCCCGATCTCCTAAATCAAGGACTCAAAGCAGCCAAGGACAACCCTACCCTACTTCACAGATCTTGTTATGCACTGAACTGCACCCCAAGGCTCCTGTGCTGATCCCAGTGTGCCTGCTTGGCGATGAATGATGCTAAATCAGGTCATAAGGGTGGGGCCCTATCCACTGAAATCTCAGCACCGAATTGGCTGGCGCCTGGGTTGTGGCCATCCCATCTCCAGATCTGCAAGAGATCAATGTCAGTGTGCACCCGCCCGGCTCTGCTGATTTGTCTCAGCATCTGACCTAAGATAGATCTCACCCTAGTTTAGCTGAGCGCATTGCAGTGACCCCATAAAGCCACAAAGGGTCACCCCCCAAGGTGGGGCTCTGGGGAAACAGGCTGGCAGTTCTGGGAAGGCACTGGATTGCACAATTTGGACCTGGTGTGCAGCCAGACCAGGAGCCGGCCTTCTCACAACCTCTCTGTCCTCGCCAGCTATGAACCACAAACTTCATCCTGTCCACACAACAGGCAAGCATTAAGTATGAAAAGGACCAGGCGCAGTGGTACATGCCTGTTATCTCAGCACTCTGGGAGGCTGAGGCAGGAGGATCACAGGTTCAAGCCCAGCCAGGGCAACTTAGAGTTAGCAAGACTCTGTCTCAAAAAATGAAGAAAGGTCTCACATTCTTCCTGGGGGACCCCACACCCAGTGTGGCATCTGTGCCCCTCAGGCTCAACTCCTAAGGATGCGTCTTTGGAAGAAAATTAGGTTGCGTGATGCATCATGGACAGACAGGGGGCACGTGAAGGCATCTGTCACCACCCGGCAAGCTCACCAAGGTCATGGACAAGTCCCTGGCCAGTGTGCAAAGCACTGTTGTCAGGTGGCATGGAGTGCATCAGACGGAGGCAGAGGCACAACAGGAACCAACTGAAGTCATGTTTTGTTGTTGTTGTTGTTGTTTTGTGGTACTGGGGATCAAACTCAGGACCTTTCACTTTCAAGGCAGGTGCAGCACCACTGAGCTAAATCCCTGGCCCTGAAGTCATGGTTTTGTAATGGTTTTTGATTATCATGTTGCTCAGCTGCAAAGAGCAGAACACCCAAGAGTGGCAAAATAAACTTGGGCTCATTTCTCTACCATAACAAGACAAGTGGCCACTGATGCTGTTTTAGCAGCTCCAGGAGCATGGAGCTTGCATCTCCCTGCTTGCTTGCCTTTAACCTCATGATTACAAGAAGGTTGCCTGAACTCCTGGCATCACACCTACATTCAAAACAGGAAGACAGAGGAAGTTTCCTTCACCTCCTTTGACACCCCCTAGCCTGACAGTCCTACACAATCCAGTTACTGGATGGAGGGTCTTGTGGGCTTCTTTCTAGGTTCTTGGTGTCCTGAGCAAAGAATTGTGCAAGACACATGGAAAAGGCAGTGAAAATGTACTTTTATTGAAGGTGGAAAAGAGGTAAGCTCTGTAGGGTAAGAATGGGCTGGTGAAAAGGCTCACAGTGGCCAGAGGATAAGGGAAAGGGGGCTTTTATATTCAAAGTTCCTGGGCTGGCATTGGGACAATCTTCCTGCCAAAAACTCACTTGACCTGGTGCTAGATGTAGTTAAAGCCCCCGTGGAAAGACTCATTTGGTTTCATGCCATATGTGAATGAAGGATCAGAAACAGCAGTTTTTGACTGGCTGTGCCCACATGCAAATAAGGATTGAATGGAGCAGCCTCTGATTGGTCCTGAGAACAGCACCAGATTCTGATGAAGGATTGAAAACAGCACTTTCCTGATTGGTGGTCTCAGGTTGGGGGCAGGTCCCTTGTGGGGTCTCAATCCTAAACCTTACTCAAGTGAGTCACCCAGTCTCGAAGCCAGGCAGAGCCTCTATACTCCCCCACCTAAAAGTGCAGCCCCAGGTCCCAAGGCAGCTTGGATATGAAGCAGGGCAACCATGGCAGTGCGTGTATATATATTTGTGTGTGTGTGTGTGTGTGTATATGTATATTTATTTATTTATTTATTTATTTTGGTACCAGAGATGGAACTTGGGACCTTGGGCTTGCGAGGCAGGTGGCAGAATCACTGAGCTAAATCCCCGGCTGGCCCGGCAGGTCTCTACTAGCACTGCCTAGCCTGCCACACACTCCCACAACCTGCTCCAGGGAGCACCTCCACCCCCACCAGGGTCAGAAAGAGAGGCTGCAGCTGCCTCTGTCCCATTGCTTCAGACAGACAGCAGGGAAGCCCAGAAGCTGTTTATAAACCTTCAGGGAGGAGGAGGCTTCCCTAGCAACCAGGTGTGGGGAAGGGCTGGGCCCAGGTGCCCCAGGCTCTGGGCTCGCAAGTGGCCTTGCTCAGTCTCCCTGGGAGTTCAGCTCTGCAATCAATGGATTTGGTGGGAGCCACCAAGATCAATAAGAAGGTGACAAATGACAGGGGAAGAGTTGTAGGGCAGGTGTCTGGGCAGTTGTCGGGCAGTAAGACCTGCAAGTTTCCCTAGGAAAATCCAGAGTGGGTCTTCTGTATCCAGACCACCTGCTAACAGCCCTGAGCATCTCCCGGAAGGGGAGCTCAATTTTTAGGTTCAATAGTCTGGATTGTGGCACACATCTGTAATCCCAACATAGGAGGCTGAGTGAGGCAAGAGGATCGCTGCAAATTCAAGGCCAGCCTGAACTACACAGTGAAATCCTGTCTCAAAAATAAATAAATAATAAATAAATAATAAAATGTGTATTCAGCAATATCCACATAACATAAAATTCACTGTCTGCATCAGGCACTGTGCGGGGGTACCAGGTACATTCACACTGCTATGTGACTGTCACCACCACCCAACTCCAGAATTTGATCTTCCCCAACTAAAACTCCAGAGTTTAGCTGGGTGTGGTGCCCCACGCCTGTAGTCCCAGAACTCAGGAGGCTGAGGTGGGAGGATAGCTGGAAGTTCTAGGCCAGCCTTGGCTACAAAGTGAGTTCAAGTTCAGCCTGAACTACATATCAAGACCTTGTCTCAAAAAAAACAAAAACGAAACCAAAAAAAACCCTCTAGTTTGTTATTTCTTTTTTTTTTTTTTTTTGGTACCGGGGATCAAATTCAGGTCCTTGCACTTGCACAGCAGGTGGCGAAACCACTGAGCTAAATCCCCGGCCCATTCATTTATTTCTTTGCAGTGCCCGGGATGGAACCCAGGGCCTTGCACATACTAGGCAAGCACTCTACCACTGAGCTACACGTGATTTTAAAAACTCATTCAGCCAGGTATAGTGGCCCAGGCCTGTAATTCCAGCACTCAGGAGGCTGAGGCAGGAGGATCTGTGTGAGTTTAAGGCCAGCCTGAACTACATAGTGAGGCCCCATCTCAAAAAACCAATTAACAACAACAATGATAAAAAACAAAACAACAAAAACCCCTCTTTTTCAACAAGTTTTGATTGAACATCTCTGATGGCTTCTTGAGGGGTCAACAATACAACTGGGCATAGTCCTCTTCTGAAGCATCCTGCCCTGAGGGATAAGGAAGCCATAGCCTGAGGTCACAGCAGGAAAGGGGACAGGGGACCCCAGTAGCTGTGCACCTGGAGGTCCAGAAATGGGAGGGATGAACAGGCCTGGCTGTTGAGAAACATCTGCCTGGGCTTAAAGGCCACGTAGTCCCTGGAGTCAGACTGGGCTGATAAACAGCATTTGTGGGTCCCCAATGGGCAGAGTTCCGGCAGGGCACAGTGACTCAGGGCTAAGGACACAAGGACACAGCTTTTGAAAACTCCAGCTTTCCAAACCAGAGTGGAGACAGAAATATGTGAAACACGCAGCTCTAAGCCGCCCTCACCCTCGGTCCACTGACCCCCTGGATGGACTTCAGATAAATTACAAGCCTGCCATGAGCCCTGTGGTGAGAATCTTGTTTTTCTTCTTTCAGACCAAAAGCAGATTTCTGACATTACTGCTGAGGAGGAGGAAGAGGAGGTCACCCAGGACCTCAATGCCCAAAGCATTAAATCACCCGATAAAGAGGTGCTGCTATTCCTGGGAGCTGGGAAGAGAGCAGACTGTTGATTCTCATTTGGTTCCCGGAAATTCATTCCCAGGATGGTAGTACTGTATTATTATCCCACTAGACGCCCAGGGACACTAAGGCATGGCACAATGGCTTGACCAAGTCACATCTGGTGTTAGTCCTGAATCCGATTAACCTCTAAGCGCCATGCCCCTCCCCGCTTCTCCTCCCAGGCACTGGGTCACTCACTACTAACAACCAAGCCTCACGTAGCAACTCTGCATGGGTGACAATGCCTTTACAAGTGGGTACAGCAGGTGTGGTTGCACTTGTGTCAGGAAGAAGGGTCTGAGTCTTGCAAGGGTTTTCGTTAGCACCACATTTGTGCCACATATCCTGCTGCGTGTGAATGTCCTGTGCAATATAGAAACACAGGGCCCTGCCAGGCCTGGGTTGGAACCTTGCCTGTGTCTAGTTCACATTTGTACAGTGACAATAATAAGTGTGTCACAATCATGGTGTCCATTATGGTTCATTTCTAGACGTTCCCCAGGAGCCTCATGCGCTCATAGGTGGGGCTTTCGGAAGGTGAATGGATATGGGGGCTTACAGCTGATCGCTGGTAGGAGGTGGGCTCTGGTTGGAAGGGTCAGGTTGGTGCGGACCTGGCCTGGAAGGGTGCATCTCCCTCCCTGGCTCCCTCCTTCACCGTCTGCGTCCTGTCTACCATGCTGTGAGCAGCTCTCCTCTGCCAGGCTCCTCTGAGGTGCCGTTCTGCCTTGGAGCTGGCTAACCATGGACTGAAATGTGAGCTAAAATAAAGCTTTCCTTATTTTGTTCTAGCAATGAGGAAAGTGACTAGGGTAGTGTCACTACATAACATACTAAGTATCATCACATGGATTCCATCCATGAGCCTGGAATAAAGTCAACGCTCAGTAAATGTCCCATTGTGTCATCCTTGACGTCAACTGTGGGGAAAGGATTGTGACACCCTGAGGCCCAGGCCAGCTGGATGCTGCTCGCCTTGGAGGCCAGAGGGGTTGGTCAGCTGATTGGACAGCTGTCACTCGGGAGACTGACTGACTCTTTTAAGGTACTGTGGGTATTGTGGGTATTGTGGATATTTAAAAGGTACTGAGGTTATAGACGAGGGTCCTTAGCTGCAGTTTTTCCTAAAAGTACAATTTTAAAATCTCGATTTCCTTGTCACCTTTTTACCTTCTTTTTATTCTACTTCATTTCCAATCGGCCCCCTTCACCTACTCAAAACCCTCGCCACGTCTCCCATCACATGATCTATGTGGTGTCTCCGGAAATCCTACATGGAAAATTGGACCAAAGCAGGGAGATACAGCTTCCCTAGGGAGGCGGGAAGGCTGGAAGACAAGGAACGGAGCCTCTCTGGGGATGGTGGTTCCCTTGGACACATAGTTTAATGAATGAGCCGGGGTGCGAGGGCTGAAGATGTAGGTCTGCGTTTGATTCCCAGCCCGGGTGGGGTGTGGGGCGGGGGATCCCGTCTGGGTTAGAAAGCTGAACCCGGAGCCTTGACTCAGGCACAAGGCTATGGGCGATCTGACTCCTCATCCAGCCGGGCTTTGGTCTGGTGCACGGAGCAGACGCCTCCAGGGTCCCCACGTTCACAGACCTCACTCAGGAGTCCAGGGCCGAAGTTCTCTTCAGAAGCCCTGCGGATCCCAGATCTCATCTCTCCCAGAACGCACCCCATCGGCTACACTCTCAGTCCCCATTCCGTGGTGGGAGCAAGCAGGGAGTCACTCGAGCCGCCCTCGGTGACCAGCGAGCTGCTCTTCAGGGACCTCTCCGGCCACTGCGTCGGAGGGGGTGAGGGGTGGCGGGGAACGGGCCCCGCCCTGCCCAGGCGGCTTCCAGATCTCCCCGCCCGCCCTGCGTTCCCCTCCCCCGCCCAGCCCCCGCCCCCTCACCTTCCTGCTCCACCCCTCATATTTCTTCCCCCTTCCGTCCGAACCCTGCCTCCTAGCCCGGCCCTCCACTCCTCCGCCCCATCCCCGCCCCTATTCTGCCCCTCCCCTCCCGGTTCCTCGCGGCTCCGCCTCCTAGGCCCCTCCCGGTCCTGGCCCCGCCCCCTCATTCTGCTCATCCCCATCGGCTCCCTCCCCCCGGCCTCCCCTAACGGGCCCAAGGGGTTCCTGGGGTCAGGAGAGAAGGCGCCCCAGGGCGCCTGCGGGGTCGCTCCCTTGCCCCGCGGGGTCCCCCTGCCTGTGGGGCCTCCCCCACAGCCGGGGTTCACTCGCGTCCGCGGTTCCCGCCCCGCACAGCGCGGGGCGCCCATACCACCGCCGTCCACCACCTTTATTGCCGCGGTCGCCGTCCCTGCGGCTAGAAGAAGTTGACGACCCGGCGCAGCGACTGCACGCGGCCGCTGTGCGCCTCCCAGTCGGAGAAGCCGCCCAAGTCGCCGCGCTCCAGCAGGACCATGCGGCCGCAGTAGTTGGGCTCCTCGTGCAGCACCCACCTGCAGGCCGGGGCCGGTCAGGGCGGCGGGGACACCAACCCGCCTGCCCCGCGCCCCAGGGGTCCCTCCCTCGGGGGACAGAGGGGCCACCACCTCGTCTCCGCCAATTTCCTCCCCGCCGCGGCGTGGTCACGGCCAGGTGTGACATGAGGGTGCCCAGTAGCTGTCCCTGTGTTCAATGCCCAGGATGAGGGCCAGGAGCAGTGCGGGATGGCCCTCTCCCACCGTTCTTCTGCAGCACCCAGATCCCCGAGGGGACTCGGAGGACCTCTGACCGGCACAGGCAGCAGCCAGGGGACTGGGGCCCAATTCCTACTATTCTTTTCTTCCACCAAACACCCAATTCCCTTGTGTGCCCCCCATGAGTGGTACTATGGGAGGTGCCCGGGAAGTCAGACTGGCCAGGACCCAGGAGCCAGGACACTGGAGGCCCCAGGAGGAGGCCAGGGGGAGCCTGTCCAGCTAACCCGCTGACCTCTGTCACATTTCCACCAGGGGTTACACACAGCATGCTCCCTGGGGTCTCCTGGGGCCCAGGCCACAGGGTTCTCTGACCCTGACCCTGGGTCTTTGCAGATCCCCCACCTTGGTCCTAAAAGCCCCCCCAAGCACTTTTTTTCTTTAAAAAAATTTTTTTTTCCCAAGCACTTTGCTGTCAGACTTCCTCCCCAACAGACCCAGCGTTTGTGGGCCCTTCCAGCCCAAGGCCCTGCTTGCATATGATGTCTGGGAGGGACAGTGGCCACTGGGCCACACAACTTAGCCCTGCAGCTCTCCCCTCCACTCCCCCAATCCCACCCCCGCTCTGGCACCTGGCACTGTCTGGGTTGGGAGGGTCAGGGGTTGGGATGGAGAGAGAGGGAGACGGGGCTGTGAGCGGGTGGAGGCGCTGCTGCTGGGCTCAAGGCAGGCCCCGCCCAGCCAGGGAACTCTGGGGAGTGGGCCAGCCCCTCCCTGCCTGCACCTGGAATGGGGTCACCCTGGAGCTTGCATGGACATCTCCCAGAGGAAGGGGCAGAGACTACAGGGGAGGAGATAGAGGATGAGAAGAGGGTGGCAGAAGCGCCACCAAGTGCCCTCCACTACATGGATGTGAGGACACGGGACGCTGGCGGAGCCCTTGCTATGCAGACCCCAGGAAAGGCTCCTGGGGGTCACCACCAGATCCAGGGGACCCAGGGCTACCATGCAGGTGGCTTCCGCCTGATAAGGGCTTAGATATTTCTTTGAGTTAAAGTCACAGGAGGAAGGGAACAAGCAGAGTCCCGAACGGGAGGGTTAAAGGTCATGCAGCCCTGAGGTCAAACACCAGCTCTGCTCTGCCTTCCTCCACCAAGCCCCCAGGTCCCCCAGGCTTGTGGGGGGACTGGATGTTGCCTGGGGCAGAGGAGGCAGCTGAGGCGGGAACAGGCCCCTCGGGATGAGGGGCACAAAGCTGGGGTCTGACGTCCCACCCACCCACCATACTCACGCTCCATCCCGTACACCTTGGCGGCTTTGACGCAGCTCCTGGGCCAGCCTCGGCTCTGAAGGAAGGGGAGGTTGTGAAGGAAGTGAAGTTGCAGCCCTCGAAGATTTCTATTCAGAAGTGCTCCCCATGCTCCAGCAGCCAGGGAGGGGAAGGAAAGAAGGAGAACCCTAAGCACCTCCTCCTCCTCATACCAGGCAGCAAGGAGCTTGGAGCTGCGGAGGGCCCTGGGCAGGGGCTGGTGTGACCCCCCCATCCCAACACAACCCTCTTTATTCTTTCCAGTGAGATTTGGTGGGAGGAAAGGGTAAGCTTCAGAGCTGCTGAACTGTTCCAATTGCTTTTTACAACTAAGGAATCCCAGGTCCAGAGAGGGCAAGGCTCCCCAGAGGCCAGCAGCCACTCAGACCAGAGCTGGGGACCTTGACCCTCTTGGGGTGTTCAGCCTGGGGGACTCCTGTCCCAGCTGCCACCAACACATTCTCCAACTTTGACTTTTACACCCCAGGCTGCAGGCCACAGGCAGGACTTCAAATGATAATATTTTAGATCTGTAACAGAACCTTTTATTAAAACACGAAGCCAAAAATCTAAAACAAATAACATCTCCTGTGCCAAAGTTCCTGCTGGTCTTGACGACATTGCTCAGTAACATCCACACATGCGTCTCCTGTACGATCCCCATGTTTTCATGTGACAGGGGAGGACCAGCTTCCCACTGGCTGGATGCCTGGGGGCCTAGGCCCACCTCACAGCTGGCCAGGGGTGGCTCTTACAAGGACAGCATTCACGAGATGTCTGGTATACTTTTCATAGAAATAGCATTATGCAGGATCTGGGCCAACCATTTGAATCCCTTTTTCTAAATCTCCATGGCCTGGCAGTGTTGTGCCCAGATTTCGAGGTCCCCAAAGACCACCAAGGAGCCTATTCCGATGTAAACACACGAGGGTCGTTTATTCAAGCTGGAGCAGGGACTCCCAACCGTCACCGCCGCAGCGGGTCAAGATTGAGAGCCCCGACTCCAAATCAGCAGGGGTTTTTATAGCAGTTACAGCAAGGTTCTAGATTGGCAATTAAACCTGATTGATTGTGCCTTGCGCACCCAAGCTGCAAATGGTTGGTTGCTAACTACTGATTAGCTGTTGCTAGGGGATGGCTGAACACTATCACATGCAGGTGGTCAAAATACATCTTGTGGTTTTTCTTAGAACTGAAATTTATGCCACCAAATTTTAGAATGGAGTCACTTAGGTCTCACAGCAGAAATACTAAGAAAGCATTCTTACAATTTGAGATGCCAGAGCACAGCTGGTTTTGCAACTGGTGGAGAAAAGAAGGGGGGCCCCATGTAGTGAGGTGCCTTCCTTGTGATCCCTCAGATGGTCTTGGAGGCTTGGCCCCAGGATTCCGGGAGGGTCAGGTAGCAGATTGACACTGACGACACCTCTCACTTTGGTCTCATGGAGTATCTGTTTCCTGACAGGACAGAGCTTATAGCAGGTCACTTGGTTCTTGTGATGTGGGGGAGCCTACCATTCCTAAATCCCACCCTAAGGGCAACTCAGCATTAACAGTCCTTCCCTGGGAAGGGGGCTGTCCTGTCTGCCCTCCATACACACACTGGGTTATACCTGTGATCTGCAGCCACTGCAGTCCTGGGAACCTGTCCCCAGATTTTCTGCATACTGCCCTCCTCCATTAGCTGTTCCAAGGAGACCCAAAGACCGTAGAGTGCTACAAGGTCACCTGTACCAGCAGTGCCAAGGCCCCAAACAGACTGCTTTTGCAGAGGGCACTCCCATCTGATTGCAAATCCAAACTTTTTTCTTTTCTTTTTTTTGGTACCGGGGATTGAACTTGGGTCCTTGTGCTTGGGAGGCAGGGGGCGGAACCATTGAGCTAAATCCCCGCCCTGTTTTGTTTTTTGAGACAGGGTCTCCCTACGTAGTTCAGGCTGGCCTTGGACTCACTATGTAGCAGAGGATGGCTTTGAATTCTCAGTGATCCTCCTGCCTCAGCCTCCTAAGTGCTGGGTTAACAGGCATGTGCCAACACACCCACCGTGGGACTCTCAGTCTTGAAGATGTTAAAATTGAGAGGCCACGCCCCTGATGACCCGCCTAGGCTTGCGGCTCAGTCACTGGGATCATTCCCAGCCCCACTCACCATTCCCACAGGCCGACGGGAGCCCATGTGGTCATTGTGGCCGTTCCAGCAGAAGAAGTCGGGGTAGTCACCATGCTCCAGGATGAACTGCTGGCTCCGGAAGTCAGGGTGATCGAAGCAGACCCAAGGCCCGCTCTCCGCATGGATGGAGTTGACCCGGTTCATAAAGCCTCGGTCCTGGAAGTTGTCACAGTCCCCGACCTCCAGCTTCGGCCCTGTGAAGTGCTTGCCCTCATAGAAGACGATCTGGAAGGGCCAGGGCAGAGCTCCAGGTCAGGGGCCTCTTTCTGTCCATTTCTGGGAGCTGGGTGCTGTTGTCTGGGACCCAGCATCCTCAATGGCACCCAGAATCCCAGGCCACAACAGCCTGGGCCTGCTGTGCTCAGTAGGGCCTGGCACTATCTGCTGATTAGGCAGAGACACAGCTCCAGTCATGTTCCCAGCAGGGACAAACTCTGAGAACAGGATTTCCCAGTTTGTCTAGATACCCAGTTGAAAATGGGCTCTTTCAGACTCCAGTTGGATCTGTTAAACTCAATTTTTATTTAATTTTGTTCATTTGTTTATTTTGAGACAGAATCTTGCCTGTACGTTCCAGGCTGGCCTTGAACTCACCATGTAGACCAGGCTGGCACTTACATCCATCCTCCTGCCTCAGCCTCCCAAGTGCTGGGATTATAAACATGCACCACCATGCCCGGCTCTTGTTTATTGTTAAAATATAACATCCATAATAACATTAAAGGAGATGTTTTCAAAAGAATAAACTTCACCCACAACCCATTACCATAATCCAACACATATTTCTCAAAAAGTCAAGTTCCTAGGCCTACTTAACTGGAGAGGCCAAATCATGGCAGGCAGGTCAGAGCCTGACACCTGATTAATGTTCCCAAAGAGGGCTCTATGGTGTCACCCACCTCCTAGTATTTTGTAGGTTACTTGTGGGTAACAGGCAGGTGTCAGATCTGGAATTTTACCAAGCCAGAGGTAGTTGAGACACAGTGTCGTGTAGCTAAGTGGCCCTCACAGGTTGTCCTTGTCCCCAGACTGAACAACCGAATCAACAGCAGCCCCCGACCCACCTCCTGCCATGGGACCTAAAATTCCAAACAGTAACTCTCAAGAATATGGTCCCTGAAGGACCCTTCAGAGGGCAATAATGTTATCCATTGACACTGTGGTCACCCTGCTTCGCCTCTATTTGCAGTTCTCTGGGGAAAATGTGGCAGAGTTGCTTGTCAGGCCCCTGGGAGTCAGGGTGGCCACAAAGTTTTGTCAAAGGGATGCATGTGAAATGGGATCTTGCCCACCAGGGGTGACTGATTTTGGGGGCTCTTCCTTTCCCCCTCTCCTGCTGCTCCATCAGCTGGGGGCACAGGGGAGGGTGGTGGACCAAGGCCCTGTGCAGTGCCAGGGAGCAGATACCCTGGTTGTTTTATGCCAGCTGGCTACCAGGGCTGTTTGTTACTGAAGCATAACACAGGCCCTTGGAGACAGATACAATGATGATGTCACCATGAGGAGGCTTGAAAGGAGCCTCTGGAGAGCAGAGGCTTTGGTGGAGTAGGCAGGACAGGGATGCTAAAGAAAGGGGAGAGAGATCCAAACTGCCTGCCCTTGCTGCACAAGATGGGTCTAGTAGAGGCAATCAGGTGACCTGGGCACCCCAAGGATATGGAGGGCCCTCAGATCAGCCCCAAGTACCCCTAAGAGATCCATGGGAGCAAAGCCCATACTTTAACCAGCTTCCTGCAAAGAAGAGACAGCAGGGCGGGGGCTGCAGGGGCCACTGAGGTTCCTGCAGCCTGGAAGCAGCCAAATGTGACCGCTGGAAAGACAGGCCCGGCAGATCCCACCTGCACCACAGGGAAGGCTGCTCGTTTAACTAAGAATGTAAGCCAACTCTGCTGGGTTTGCCATCCCCACAGGACACTCGGAGCAATGCTGGCACCCTCTCGGTGCCCAAGGATGAGCAAAAGCCTCCCACCCCTTGCTGGGGCCCATCCCGGTAGGGACGCCAACCCCACTTACCTTCCCGGAGCGCTGTGCCATGGTGCTCTGCTGGCCTCTGTGGGACCCTGCTTATACAGGCAGCACCCTGCTGGCTCAGCCTGCCCAGGACAAAAGATTTGCTCGGCCAGGCGCAGTTGCGTTAGTGCTGTCAGGCATGCTAAGCCCACGAGGGGGCACACTGCACCGCCCCTGGCCAGCCCCCAGGCCTCCTGCTCCTGACGACCCTCTGGCCAAGCCCACCGGTGCCCACTGAGTCAGGGCTGCCCTGGTGCAGTGGGGAGGGGTCTCCCCAGGCCCACAGTGTCACCTCTACTTTTCCTCCTGCTTAAGGTCACCCTCAGCCCTGCCCTTTCTCACCTGACAGCAGTGTCATCTGTCACCACCTTGTGTCTTGGGACAAAGGCTGGAGTCCAAGCTTCCGATCCCACTCAGGCATCCTGCTCCAGTGTCACCTGGCCCTGGCCACCCTCCCTCTCCTCCCCTGATCTCCCCACCTTCCTGCCCTTTGCTCCTAAGTCCTACCTCCCTGGGATGCCACCCTCTTCCTAGGTGTTTATCACCTGCCCTGACTTATGCCACAGCCCCCCAGCACCAAGGATCCGGTTACAGAACTCAACCTCCCTCAATGTCAGGATCTCCCAGGGTGAGGCAGCGCTGGGCACGCAGCTTGTTTGTGAATCCTGAGTGGAGTAAACACCGAGCCACAGGGCACAGGGAGATCAGAGGAGAGGGAAGCTGCAGAGCATGCAGGGGTGCAGAGGGGCTTTGGGGAGCTGTTCATGTTGTGTTTTTGCAGCACTGGGGTGGAGCTTAGAGCCACAGCCTGCAGAGCTGAGTTGCAACCCCAGGGCTGAAGGGCACAAGTTTATGGCCATTTTCCAGGTGAGACTTTTAGAGCCCAGGGAAAGGAGACAGAGCGACAACCTTGCCTTTGCTCTTGGAGGCCGTCAAAGACAGACACAGTAGGAACTGGAACCCATGTACCACCCTGGAACCCAAAGCCGAGCCTTGGAGGGGGACGACCCACAAGCCCTGCCCTTCTCTCTCGCCATTGACATCGCTGTCCAAGCTGGTCACTCCAGCTATGCCAAGCCAGCGAGGTAGAGGGGAAAGAAATGGGCTTACTGGTGCATAAGAGTTGAGGGCCGGGGATTTAGCTCAGTGGTTCCGCTGCCTGCCACCTGCGTCACAAGCACAAAGACCCCGAGTTCGATTCCCGGTACAAAAAAAAAAAAAAAAAAGGAGTTGAATCAGCCCAGCGCATGTCAGAGGTGAGCCACTGAGACACCGAGGACAGAGGAGGCCTCTCTGTGGCACTGGGGTGCAGCTCACTGGTGAGGGCTGCTTACATGTGGAAGGCCTTGGTCTGACCCCAGCATCACAGGAAACGTCTCACTCTTATGTGGCTAGGTGTCCACACCCATCACTTTTATGCCCTCAAGATGTAATTAATTCCTCATTTCTTCTTAATGAAAGGAGGCATTTGTAATTTGGAATCAGATGACAGCTGAGTTTAGGCTCATGGCCTCCCAGGACCACAGGGGTTGGGGTGCCATCTTCCATTTTCCTTGATGTATCTATCTTTTTCTTTCTTCTTTGAATCAGGGTCTTGCTATGTAGGCCAGGCTGTCCTTGAACTCATGGTGATCCTCCTGCCTCAGCCTCCTGAGTGCTGGGATTACAGGCCTGCCCCAGCCACCATGCAGGGCTACCCAGCCTCCCCAGAAGGGTGAGGGAGAGACGCCAGAGGGTGTCCGTGAATCGATGCACTGAGCATGCACCCAGGTGATGAGTGGCTGGGCCAGGGAAAAGAGGGGAAAAATCTGGGGCCGAGTCCATGCCAGAGCCAGCTGCACTGAGACTTCAAGCGGGTTCCGCCCCTTTCCGAGCCGTCTTGCTCCTCAGGGGAGGGGCCCGAGGTCCCCGGGATCATAAACCTGGGAGGGAGGGACAGGCCAGCCGCCTGGCTGCGCTACAGCTGAGCCCTGGATCCCAGCCTGGCTGGAGCAGAGGAAAAGGGGAAAGCCTGACCCCTGGCAGTGGCCGCAGTAACTACACCCTGGGAAGTGGCTGGCCAGGTGCAGCGGTGCATGTAGCCTGATTGATGAATTCAGTAGCAGGAGAGTGATCATAGCGACTCTCACAGTGCCCAGTACAGCCGGGGGCACCAACCAAGGCGTGACAAGTATCTGGTCATCAATTCTCTGCACGATCCTGGGAGGTGGGGATTGTTGGGATCCCTACTTTGCAGACATGTAAAGTACAGTCCTGCGTCCCAGTGGTCACACAGCAAGTGAGCAGTGGAGTGCGAATTTGAATCCAGGATGCACGCTTCTGACCCTCACGGTTAAATATTCCTCCTAACATTTCTTAGCTGCGGTTCTCAGAGCACCCTGCTTTACCCGTTCACATTCTGGCTTTAGATCTGGCATCTTCAGGCTGACACTTCCAGATCTAAGGACTCGGGTTGAAGGTTGAAGGTGACTTCAAAGCTGTACTTCCCAGTGCAGACGAAAGCATAGTGAGAATCGGTGGTGGCCACTGGAGTGGCAAAAATGAACAACGAGCAGCATTAGAGCATCGGTGACCACACAGGCCCAGTGGGCCCTCACAGCTGGCGGAATGCCAGGTTCAGGTTACTCTGGTTAGGGATGAAGCTAAGGTTTGCTTAGCTATGACCTGGGAATTCCCTTCTTGGGTGTTTCCCAAGACAAAAAAAACATACCCCCAATAACTTGCCTGTGCTGCTCCACAGCTGGCAGTGATTAAATTGCAGTTCATCCACACCACACGTGGACACCACTCAGCAGAGATGATACACACGTGGGGCAGAGATCTCAGACACGCCACAAGGATCCAGCCCGGGGGACCACACATTGATCAGGTTTTGGACAAGCTGGCAGATCAGTGGGGACCTGGGCAAAGCTGGTGGCAGAGGCAGTTTTCAGAAATAGTACAAGGGACTGCATTTTAATTGTAATGGTGGATGCACAGCGGTATAAACCTGTCAAAATTCATTAAAATTTACACTTAAAATGGGTGAATAAATTGGGTCGCACAATCTGCCAAGAATATAAGGCAAGAGTTTGTTGTTCAGACAGCACCTTTCTGCCCTGAATGAGAAGCTATGAAACCAGAACCAGAAAGAACCAGAAATTATGTCTGGGCATGGTGTGCATGCCTGTAATCCCAGCACTTGGGAGGCTGAGGCAGGAGGATCACCAGGAGTTTGAGGATAGCCTGGGATACATAGTGAGTTCAGGGCCAGGCTGGACTACACAGTGAGGCCCTATCTCAAAAAAAAAAAAAAAAAAGAAACAAAAACAGAAATAAAATAAAAATAGATATGAAGAAGAGTCATTTAAAATTTTTGTTGTTTTTTTTTAATTTTTTGAGACAGAGTCTTGCTATGCAATTCAGGCTGGCCTCAAACTCTCAGTGATCCCCCTGTCAGGATTACAAGCATGCACTACCACACCCAGCCATTTAAAATTTTTGTAATTAAAAGAGTCAGTTATTGAAATAAAAATTTCATGCGATGAACTTTTAGTTGGATACAAATGAAGAATTAGGGAATTCATAAACTCCTGAGAAAGTGGGTGTGGTAACACACACCTGCAATTCTGGCAAATAGGGGGCTGAGGCAGGAGGATTGCTGAGAATTCAAGTCCACCCTGGGCTACATAGTTCGAGGTCAGTCTGAACCACAGAGCAAGGGCCTCTCTCCAAAAAAAGATACCAAGGAGAAAAGTTTGTCCACAACTGAACTACAGACTTCTCACCAGCAGCGATGCCAGCTACATGGCAGCCAGGAGGGGGCTTAGGAGGCAGGAAGACAAACAGCAGACTGGCAGGGTCTCTGTGAGGAAGCAAGGCCACACTCCCAGGCCTAAGCAATGTTGGGCCCCAACCTTTTCCATCCTTTTAGTCCTGCCTAGTGGAGGCCGAGCTTGGTACAGGGCTGAGGTGGGGTCAGCAAAGAGCAGAGGCAGGAGGAAAAGCAGGGAAGCAGCTACATTTCAGCCCACTCAAGTTCCCCATTTGTGCTCCAGATATGGACCTCGTGGCAGAACAGGATTCATGTTTCTGAATCAAACCCAGGCCAGAGCAGTCTTTGAGCTGAAACAACACCCCAGGGATGGGCATGTCTGCCTTGTCCCCAGCAGGGACAGTGGGAAACAGAATGAGCACTGGGGTGGACACTTTTGATGGGGGTTCTACATGGGCCACAGGCGACAGGCCACAGATAGGGCTCCAGCTCTGAGAGGCTGGCAGGACCAGGCGATCTGGGGATAGAACAACCCCTCACTGGTGCACCAAGGCCCCAGCCCCTCAGAGGCCGCTGTTGCCAGGACTTTGTGGCCAAGTGTGCTGGGCTCCAAGTCCCAGGATCTGGGCCCCTTCTGCTGCTGGACACCTGTCACTCCGTTTCGAGGATGATCCGAATGTGGGGTAACAGGCCTAGCAGGTGCCCGTGATATTGGGGCTTCCCATTTCCAGGGAACCCACACTTCTATGTCTCCCTCCACCCTGAACCTGGAAATGGAGTCGGAACCTAGGAAGCCGAGGAGCGGACAGAATAGGGAGGCCACTGCCTCCGGCAAAAGTCACAGTTGCTGGCCTTTCTCCTGCTCTGGGGGGCGACAGACTGCACATAGCCACACCAGGCACGGGGGCTCTGGCTCATCCTGGCCACTGTGCAACAGCAGGGGAGAGAGCCACCAAGCCCTGACAGAGCAGTGACAACAGACCCGGTTCTAATGTGAAAATGTGTGTGAGACTAGGCAGGCACAGCTTCAGCTTCCTCCCTTGCACATGTGACAGTTCTAGCAGCTTCCTGACATTTGGGTTCCTTGTCCAGGTTTGCCAGGGACTGTCTGGTTTTTGTTGTGTTTTTTTTTTTTTTGTACCAGGGATCAAACTTGGGTCCTTGCACTTCCAAGGCAGACGGTGGAACCACTGGGCTAGATCCCTGGCCCCCGGGACTGTCTAGTTTTAAAGGGGAAAATCCCACACTAAGGGAACGGCCCTGAGTAGTTCATGCTCACCAACTGCGCCACTGGAGTGCCCCTTTCCTCCGGTGGCCATAACAAAGTGCCACAGACTGGGGGACTTAATGGCAATTCACTCTGCATTTCTGGAGACCCAACGTCAGAGGTCATGGTTTGGCAAGTACCAGCTCAGGCCTCTCTCTTGGGAGCTTGCCAGCAGTCTTTGGTGCACAGCTGTCACTCCAACCTCTGCTTTCATGTCCATGTGACATTCTGGTGCATATCTGTCCATGTCTAGAGTTATTCTTTTTATAAGGACATCAAGAAGGGAGCAGTGGCACATATGTGTCATCCCAGCATTTGGGGAGGCTGGGGCAGGAGGATCAGAAGTTTGAGCCCAGCCTAGGCAATTTAAGGACTTAGCAAAACCTTGTCTCAAAAAATAAAAAGGGCTGGAGATCTAGGTCAGTGCAAGGGCTCTGGGTTCACTCCCCAGTAAACACACGCACACACGCACGCATGCACACACACACATGCACGCAGCACTGGACTAGGCCTCCTAATCCTTTCATCTTTTTTTTTTTTTGGTACCGGGGATCGAACTTGGGTCCTTGCGCGTGCGCAGCAGGTGGCAAAACCAGAGCTAAATCCCCGATCCCTAATCCTTTCATCTTAATTTGATTCATTAGTAAAGATCCTATTTCCAAACACTGCCATTCACAGGTACCAGGGATTTAAGGGTTAAGATAAATTCAACCCTACCAGCCCTTCAGTCCCAGGGAAACAAAGATGGTTTACACCTTCACATCCTGCACATCCTGCAATCCTGAAATTCCCACCTGTACTCTCCCTTTTATTCTTAGATTAAGAATCCTCATCCATTATTGTCCAAGTTAGTGGTTCTCAAAAATATGGGTTGTGAGGAGTCTCAGCAGCAGCTGAGCTCTGGAGCCGGGGGATGCCTCGTCTTGAGTGCCTCCTTGGCTTGTGGGATCAGACTCCAGGGGTGAGGTTGGCCTGCTGGGTGACCCCTTCGGGTGACCCCTTCAGGTGACCAACGCATGTGACAACACAGGCCACCAAACCAGGCTTTCCAAACAGTTGGGGGTGGCAGTGACCTGAGCTGGTGCCATCACCTTAGCCCTGTAGGCTGTAGGAGAGGCTCTGGCTGCAGACACAAAGGGCTGGCCTTCAAAGGGTGGCCAAGGCACAATAGCAACACCACAGTGACGTCAGTGTGGAGGAATGTGGCCTTTCCAGCTGCCCCAGCTGGCAGGCTGGCTGCACGTTTAGCCTTTTAGGGTAAAGTTCAGGACACATTCACTTCACGGGCCAGGCCACAGAGAAAGCTGTCCTATTTACTTGACGTCTAATCTGATGATGAGGACAGGACCAGCAACCCAGTATCCAGACAAATCTCTGCTGGGACAGGCAGGCTGTGCGGGTTTTGCTCCTATAAGGAATAAAATTAAGAGGCGCAGTGCTGCCTGGGCTTTTCTTGGGAGTAGGAAGAACAGGATGAAAGTTCTTAATTGCTGAGGTGACAGTATTTCCAGAATCTGGGCTATTTCTTGTGAAACGTTTTAAAAAATACAGCCAGGTCAGGTGTGGTGGCCCATGCCTATAATACCAGCTACTTAGTAGGCTGACCCAGGAGCATCAAAAGTTTGAGAGTAGCTTAGACAATTTAAGAGAGATCCTGTCTCAAAATAAAATTGAAAGGGCCGGGAATTTAGCTCAGTGTTTCCACCGACTGCCTCGAAAGTGCAAGGTCCCAAGTTCGATCCCCAGTACTCAAAAATGAATAACTAAATAAAATTTTAAAAGGGCTAGGGTTGTAACTGCCTAGCATGCAGGAGGCCCTGGGGGTTCAATCCCCAGTACTGAAAATACAAAAAAAAAAAAAAAAAAAAAAGCCTGTAATGCCAGCTATAAGAGGTGGGGGCAGGAGTATCCCTCGAATCCAAGAGTTCATGGCCAGCCGGGGCAGCCAACTGACCAAAGAACCAGGAGTCTCCTGGGGATGTAGCTCAGTGGCACTGCACCTGCCTGCCAAGTGTAAGGTCCTGAGTTTGATTCCTGGTACTGGAAAAAAAAAACATCCCAGGAATCTCGTAGGTTTTAGCAGGTGTGAGACCTTAACATCACCTTCCACACAAACCCTACCTTTTGGTGGGGGACTGAGCCTGCCAGTCACCCAGGCTCCTGCCTGGGACATGCTCCCCGGCACTGTACCAGGCCCTGGCTGAGAAGGGGTGGGTGAGTTCTGTGGGCCCAGCTGTGACCAGGGACTGCAGAATCTGTGCCTGTGACATGTGAACGTTTGGAGGCCTGCCTGCTGCCCATCATGGTGATAGATCTGGTGTCCTGAGACCTTAGACCGGCCTGACCCGAGATGGTTTCCCAGACCTCTCTCCATACAGTCACACTTCTGGGTGTGGGGCTGGGAGGAACCAGTGGGGACCCTATCACGTGACAGATCTCAGGATGGCAATCAAGGTAAATAGTCATCCTCGCTACTGTGACTTCTGTTCGTCTAGAGTGACTGGGAGCAGCTGAGCCTGCAGACTTTGGGCCATTTCAGGAATCCCTGGCACAGGTTCATTTTGTGGGTAAAGGAAATGAAAACAGAGTATAGGAAGTTACAGCTGTGAAGATGGGCCAGGGCTGGGGTGTTCTGGTGCCAGGCTGGTGCTGTTTACCTGGCATGGGCTGTGTGCCAAACGCAGTGGAACCAAGTGAGATGTGAGGAGGGGGTCTCTACCAGTTGCCCTAAGCTCCCTGAGCCCCAGGCCCCTGCCTCCCGCCAAAATGTGGCCATTCTGAACTGTAGGACCTCGAGGAAGGATGGCAACAAGATAGTTTGCTTAATGTAAACGCCCTGCTCTCAGGGGAAGGAAGGCGCTGAGGTGGTTCTGGAGTGTACAAGGACTGCTTTGGAGGACTCCAGCCCGCCAGGCAGCTCAGGGGGCTGGCTCTTAGCATGGGCATCAGCTCTGGGCAGCTGGGCCACCAGGGCCACTAGGTCCAGGCAGTGCTGGGGCCATGTGACAGCACACACTTCCAAGCCCGCAGGTGCCACAGACCCTGCAGAGAGGTCAGTGCTCTTCTAGCATAGTGACTACAACAGGCAATGAATGACTGACAAAGGCGCAGCACCCTGTGCGTCCCACTGCTACTATCCGAGGCTGTGTCCCTGTGTGTAACACAGGGCACAGGGCACCAAGCAGCAGCATCCTGCCTTGTTAGCAGGCACAGGAAGGGGGACAACAGAGGACTGAAGCCCAAATGACTTCACCAGGCACTGTGCCAATGCTGGAACCTGCAGGCCAGCAGGTGGGGACACAGGAAGCTCGTTTGTCCCTTGCTGGGCTAGATGCCACCAGGAATGGTGCTTGGGTCCGCTAAGGACGCAGTGAGCACTGCAGACTGTCTGAAAAGCCACGTTTCCTCTGGAAATCAGGTTTGTGACATACTGGGTGTGGTGGTGTACACCTACAGTCCCAGCACTCGAGAGGCCGGCAGGACGATCAGAAAGTTTGAGGTCTGGGCTATGCCATGAGCTCAAGACCAGCCTGGAGGACACGGCGAGAACCTGTCTCAAAAAAACCAAAGAATTGCTGAAGGCACATGAGCTTCCAGGGAGGGTGAATTTGGTTGATGCTTCTATTGGCAGCTGTGACCTTGAACTGTCATCTATACATCCAAGACGATTTCTTTGTGTTGAACCAAGGGTCTCCAGTGTCACAAGGTAATGAGGCAGAGGACACAGCACAGGAACACACCGTGGGCACGCAAGTGACTCTCTTGGGGACCGCAACCTGGCTGGGCCTTGGCATCTCCAGGGCCGAGGCAGAACACAAGCTCCACAGGGGTGCAGGGTCCTTGGCTATGTGCATGGCCCTCAGATGCACAGGTGCCCAGGGCAGGTGGATTCTTCCAAGGGGCCTGCAGACACAGCATCATTTGAGGAGCTGTTGTTGAGATTGCACGACCTTCTACTGAGCTCCCTGTGCACTGCTGAAAGTTCCACTAGCACAGGAGGAACTTCTCAGATGAAAAGGGCTGGCTGGCTAGGTGAACTGGATCACTTTAATGCAGCCCCATACATTTGATACTGAGGTATTTTTAGTTCTAAGATTAAACCATGTTAATAACAACCTGTTGAAATGAGTTTACTGAAACAGCATTTGGTGGAAGTTTTCAAAGGCTCTGACTTCATGGTGGGATAACAAATGAGATAAAAATACTTAAGACCCGGGGCCGGAGATTTAGCTCAGTGGTTTCACTGCCTGCTGCGCAAGCACAAGGACCCGAGTTCGATCCCCGGTACCCACCCCCCCAATACTTAAGACCCAAGAGAATGGCATATTCTAAGAACATAACTTTTTATTAAAAATTAATTGCAAAGCAAAATGCTAAGACAATGGCAGCATCTGCTTAATGTCAGAAGCAGCCAGCCTGTGAAGCTTGAACCGGGAAAGGGGCCCATATGAAATACACAGCTCAACCCCAAGTCTGACCAGAGAGGGCAAGGGCTGCACACCAACACCCTGCACCCCAGGCGCCCCTCATCCTGCCGAGGATGCAGTCAAGGCAGGTGAGGCTGACTCCTGACACCGAGCACCTGCTGGTAGCATTTCCCCATCCTCTGAACTGCAGGACATTCTGGAATGAGGACAGGTGGACAGGCACATCTTTTTTTTTTTTGGTACTGGGGATCGAACTTGGGACCTTGAGCTTACGAGGCAGGCGGCAGAACCACTGAGCTAAATCCCCAGCCCTGGCACATCTTTTTTTTAAGACAAGTTCTCACTTAAGTAGTCCAGGCTGGCCTGGAACTCACAGTGATCCTCCTGCCTCAGCCTCCCAAGTGTTGGGAGTATAGGTGTGTGCCACCACGACCAGCAGGCAAATCATGTTCTAAATCCTATCCTGATGTGGATATCAAGCTAAGTCAGATGAGGGACAAAATGTATCTTGTAACAGCTCCTTTTCTTCAACTAGCAAAACAGACACAAAAAGTGAACTCAAGTGCTCCACCACCAGGGCCTGGGGCTCCCTATATGAGTGTTCCAGTCACGGCCCTGCAAGGTGAGTAGTCGCTGACCTCATGAACCACGGCCACTCAGCTCTGTCGTCTGTGCTCCTGGGGCCACGGGAAGGCTCCAGAGCACCAGGCCCAGCACGAAGGGTTAAGGTTTGCAGCTATTTTATTTACAAGTATACATTTAACACAATGAAATAAACACTGCCATATTGAAGCCTAGTTAATAGTAGTGTTAACAATATGTTTCATTTTGATGATTACATTACTTTAAACAACAAACTACACTGAAAAATTAATGCCAATAAAATTGTTGGTCATAATATTATTAAGAAATACAATATATAAATTGAAAATACAATTGCTTAAAATTTGAAAATGGAAGCGAACTCATTTGGACAGAGTCAGAGTTGAACAGAAACTGAAAGTGGAGAGGCTCTGACCCAAAGGACGTCTCTGAGGCTAACAGAAGAGAAGCAGCGGAGTTTTCTCTGAGGGCGGGGACCACGTCCTCAGGCAGGACACGACCCCAGGGCCCTCAGGCCGCGCAGTCGCATCACATCACGCAGCACGAAGACTTGCCTTGGGAAGCTGCCCCGTCCATCTTTTCTGCCTCCAAAATTATCCTTCTGAAAACGTCGACCGCAGTCTGAAAGGAGAGACGCGAGCACAGGCTGAGCCCTCGGGTGCGGGCCGTCGTGACTGGGTGGAAGCGGCCCTCCTTCAGGCAGGGCAAGCGGCGGCCAGTCCGTGTCTCCTAAATGCAGCCACTGAGGGTGGGGAGACGCTGCTCCCCTCAGGACTCCAACAGGCAGGGCCTGGAGCCCTTACTTCCAACACCCCACTTCCCTAGCTCATCTTCTCGCAACCCCATGGGACCCTAACCCAACCTGCTGATGTCATTCTCCTGCCACTTGTCCCCCCCGCACTTCTGGGCCAGCTCAGGCTCTGTCGTCCCTCGGGGTCCCTTACTCCCTCACCCTTCTCTGCCCCGGCCATCTGCCCAGTGCCGCCCAGGGGAGCGCAGGCTGCAACTGCTCACTGCCCCCACGAGCAGGAGCCAGCCCCCTAGCCTGTCTCTCCCCCAGAGGAGGGCGGGGTGTACCCTGTCCTTCTCCCCGACTCTCCCCCCAGTCCTTCTCACACTGGCCTGATAAACTCGCTTCACATCTCCTCAGAAGACAGAAGCGCCATTCACGCGAGCACTGTGCATCCTCGGGCACCAAACCAACATGTCCACGCTCAGCAGGTCCCGCTGGTGTGAATGAGGGGCCGGGCCTACCTCTCAACCTCCAGGGCCCATCTCTGTCTAAACAAGGTCACTGCTAGGATCACCAGATCATCAGAAAGAGATGTGTAGAGAGAAAGGACCAGATGTGGTTTTATGTACATTTAGCCCTACTTTTTTTTTTTAAAGCCCTACTTCTTTTTTTTTTGGGAGGGCACCAGAGATCAATAAAGCCCTACTTCTTATACCACAAAAATACAGGGTAATCTCAGAGACGTTATTTAACTTTTTTGGATCTTCATTTTCTCACGTGTAAAGTAATTCCAGCACTCTAGGAGCCTGGGAGAGGATCACAAATTTGAGCCCAGCCTAGGCAATTTAGTAACTTAAAAAAAAAAAAAGTGAAATAATTCAACTAGATAATCTCAAGGACACAATAGTTACCTGATAAATTCTGATTTAATTCAATTAAAATGCAAGTATCTTACTAATCTCAATTCTTATCTGAATTCTCATCATCTACAGTATGGAACCAAACGAATCCAGAGAAAGCCCTTGCTATGACCTGGGAACCAGGGACACAGAATTAACACCCTCCATATCTGTACCCAGGGATGAGATCATAACCAACTGCACTCACCACTGGCAAGGGAAGGGGACCCCAAGTTCAAGGCTGCCCGGGCAAGTTAAACAAGACCCTGTCTCAAAATAAAATGTCAAAAGGGCTTGGGATGTAGCTCGGGGGTGGAATGCTGCCTGGTATGTGAGAGACCCTGGGTTCTACCCTCCCAAAACCCAACACAGAAAAGCTCCGAATGAACTGGGTGCCATAAAGACAGAGATCAAATGCTGACTCAGGAGAATGCTGCACAAAATACACATAGAAACCACATACCTGATTTTCTTTAGCAGAAGATTCCAAAAAGGCCGCGTTCCAAGATTCTGCCAAAGCTTTCCCTTCTTCGTAACTGATCACCCTGAAGGAACAAGAACATTCTAATTTTTGTTCCTCATTACATGAAGCATACATAATTAATGAAACGGCTCCACTCTGATCACTTTGGGGCCTGTGCGTCACCATCAGGAGTAATACACGAGCATTAATCACACCGGGCCTGGGGACAGAACAAGTGTTGCATGGCACAAGCGGTCCTGCAACTCTCTGAGGCTGAGTGGGGGAACTCGGCTGTGTTTTCCAGTGCTGCCCCTCTTGTGGCCAGGATGTAAGCAGCGCGGGGCAGGCCCTGGTGCTGGGCTCCACGCGGCCTGCTCTCTGCCTGTGCTCGTGGCACACAGCCCCGCTCGCAGGATCCGAGCCCGAGATGCAAAGGCTTGGGCAAAAACAACGAACCCTGCTGCCTTTGTCACAGCAGAGCACCTGGAGAGAATTCTCCATCTACCAAATCTGACCTCCTCTTTAGAGAATCGTGGTATTCACACTGCAGTCAACATACAGAAATGCTACAGCTGGAAATATTCCTGCCATCAGAATAATTAAAAATGCTCCACCTGTGACTCAATCAGCTTAGACTTGAGTTTATAAATCAACCATTTAAAAGCTACATACCTTTCCATATGCAGGTCTTTCTTATTCCCAACCAGCATAATAGGTATTCTATTTACAAGGAAAAAACGAACCAGTGAGTGCCAGATCGTGTCACCTGGAAGACTCCACAATGGAAAAGGCCAAGGCCAAGCAGCACTACTTACTGCACTTTCCCCACCATATCCAACAATTTGCCATGGATAACTTTGATCACTTCAAAACTGTAAGACAAAACGTATGAAATCAAGACATCCATTTCAGCACTGACGTTTCCAGATGAATGTTACATAGTGGAGAGAATGCACAGGTCACAGATCACCCCCCACCCCACCCCCGCCCTTTCTGGTACCGGGGATAGAACTCGCGACTTTGCGCTTGCGAGGCAGGCAGTGGAACCACTGAGCCAAATCCCCGGCCTCACCCTTTTAACATAAACTGCACACAAGATTTCCTTTATCTTCCCTACCCATCCTTTTCCCCTGCACATGCACTTGACACTCAGTAATTCTTCCTGATGATACTCGAAGTGCAACAGGTGCAATATTTAAATAAGTCCAAGGCTGAGCTGACAAGCCACAGAAACAAAACTCAATCTCCTGCTCATCTGACAGAGAACAAGCAGTGTAAATGACTCTGAGCCAGCACCCCTCAGTACCAGCTTGTACATCCACTGCCATCAGGGGACAACTTCAAGTCAGCTCTGGCTGGAATACTTACACCCCCGGCTGTGGCAGACAGCACAAACCTCGCCCACTGGCTCAGAAAGCCCATAAGCACCAGTGGCACCACTGCCTCTGCTGTGGCGCTGTGCAGACTGGCTCCTCCTCCACTGCTCTTTCCAGACTTGCTCAGCCAGCCTTTCTCTGACATCCCTGCCTGTGTGCTCTACCTTGGGGCACTGTCACAGACAGCCCACGCAGGCAGCACTTCACTCCCCACTGTGTGCCAGGCTTTGGAATGAATCTGCTGATGTCATTACACACTAGGGGTTTTTCTGGGGTTTTTTTTGCAGGACTGGGGAAGAAGCCCAGAGCCCATGCCTACCGTTATGCTACTTTAAAACTATGCCCAGTTATTTTTTGGTTTTTTGTTTTTTTTTTGCCAAGTGGGAATTGAGCTCTTTGTTTTTTAAAACAAGGTTTTGCTAAGTTGCCCAGGCTGGCCTCAAACTTGTAATCTTCCTACCTCAGCCTCCTTATAAGACTGGAAGGATTACAGAGCAGATGGAATTATAGGGGTGCCACTGTGGCCAGCTGCACATTGTTACTTTGATAAAAATGCTCAGGGGTCAAAAACAGGACATGGGGGGCCGGGGATTTAGCTCAGTGGTTTTGCCACCTGCTGCGCAAACTAAGGACCCGAATTCAATCCCTGGTACCAAAAAAAACAGGATATGGGAATCCTAAGTACTGTAGTCTGCATGATGGAACAGACAGAACTCTAATACAGTCATGGGCTAGCCTGGAATGGACTGACCAGGATGCCAAGGTCCATCCCATGAAGCACTACACGCTCATTTTCGCTGCACATGCACCGCTGATGAGACCCTTTCAGCTGACCCCTACCACGGGGCTGGCTGGGCTGACACAGGCTCAGTTACTGAAATGGCAGCTCCTGAATCACTTAAGTAACAGGGTGTGATCAATCCATAAACCAAAAAAAGTGTGGGTAGAGGAACCAAGTTTATTCTAAACAGTGGGTTCATTTTCATGTAGGTAGACAAGACCCTATTACACAAAGGTCTTGTTCCACAAATTTGAAGGATAAAGTATTCAACATACTGAAACTCCCAAATTGTCTTCTCTTTTTTTTGGTACCAGGGATTGAACTCAGGACCTTCCGCTTGCAAGGCAGGCGGTGGAACCACTGAGCTAAATCCCTGGCCCCCAAACTGTCTTCCAAAGTCTATTCCACATACTTTCCACATGGTCTGGTAAAAAGACAAAATGTAAAAATCCATGTATTTCTTGTTTAAATTATCAGAAAATCCCAGGTCATGTTCAGTCACTACCCAGGCAGCCTACAGTAAGATAACAGAGTTTATTCTACGAGTGTTATAAAACATCTACTAGGAAAAATGTTTCCTCCTCAATAACCCT
Source organism: Heterocephalus glaber (assembly GCF_000247695.1). Next base: position 5,258,255 of record NW_004624800.1, on the reverse strand, counting down.
GTGTCCATAAGAAAGTCATTAAAACCACCTAGTCTAACAATCAAGTCTAACTGTCACTACTAACCCTATCATATACCTTTAAAAGGATTCACACCAGATAAACTCAAGCCAGCATCCGGTGTCTTACCTTTTAATTGATGTAACAGAATACACAAGAATGTAGCCATTAATATCTATGGAGTATGTCTGAGGAAAAATGGAATATTCATCCTGTGGAAGAAAAAATAATTACAAGTGAGTGAAATTTTCACAGAACATGACAATGTGTACCTAGTTTTTCACAAAAAAATCAAAGATTCAAGTAAACAGAGAACACAGTATCATCCCCAAAGTGTAGCCCACACCCTGAAGGTTTAAGAACACTCTGTGGGTGATATCGTGCTTCTTGTACCTAAAACAACCCTGACTATTCCAGGACTCACAAGCTGATGGCGTCACTGACTTCCCAAGAGAAGGAACGCACAACAGCCCTGAGTCTCCTACCAGGGCAGGGCCACATTTCTTTTATGGACGGAAAGTCCAGAATCTCTCAGGCCCCAGGAAATGACACATTCTATGCATTCTGTTTCTCAGAGGTCTAGGCATCAATCTAAGGGTGTTTCAAGGTTGCCATAAACATTTGAGGGAAGAGGAGGAGATGACAGGATTAAACCACTAGGATCAATCAGTGTATGCACACTTTCAGGGACCAAAAAAATTCTTCCTGAGCCACCCCAGGAATGATTCAGTGCACTTAGTCCCTAACCTTACAAAGCAGGCTCTCAGAACCTTGGCTTCAGACACAAAATTACGAAAATGTACAGAAAGTTCATATGTCAATGCAGTTTTCAACAACACACACAACTGCCCACACAGATCTCTCACTCTCCGCAGAGAGACCGTGCAACACAGTCCTGAGCAGCCCCACAGGACAGGCGCATCACACCACCACCACAGAAGGAGCAGCTCTAACGCCACCAGCCCACAGCATGGGTACAACTCTTCCTGATGACTGGGGATTACTGCCTGTGGGAAAGTTCTTTAAAAACAAATCAAAGAAAAATTAAGTTTTACTTTAGTTCTTTGACATCATAAATAGTAATTAACCAGCCGGGGATTTAGCTCAGTGGTGCCACCGCCTGCTTTGCAATTGCAAGGTCCCGAGTTCGATTCCTGGTACTAAGAATAAAGAAATAGTAATTAACCAGAAAATAGTTCTTTCATAGAACTTTCTGTATGTAAAATAGAACCTTCACTCATTATTAGTACATAGTTTTATGACATTAGATTTTAGTGTCTTTTCTTTTCTTTTTTTTTGGTACCAGGGATCAAACTCTGGACCTTGGGTTTGCAAGGCAGGCGGTCGAACCACTGAGCTAAATCTCTGGCCCTTTAGTGTCTATTTTTGAAAAGCTAAGTGAAAACACAATCTGCAATGATCATGCTTACAGCTTAGCTACTGTAGTTCCAAAGTTTATCTCTCCTTTTCCCTAAACAGCAGAAGTGAAAATAATGAAAATCAGCACTGTGTGAAACCCAGCCAGATATAGGGACCTCAAGGAAGAAGACACCCACCTGCAAGCTACACAGCCATCAAAACAAGATATAATTCCTGTGTTCCCAGCACCAGAAACAAATTCCTAAGGATGAACTTAAGGCAAGCAAAGCAATGATTCATATGAAGCCTTAAAACACTCCCGAGTAGATGAAAGCAGCACTGTGCCCGTCTCAGGAAAAACTCTGCAGGGTCATTCATTACTGGGGAACAGTGAGTTAACACACATGAACACACCGTGATTCTGGAAAGAAGCAGGCGTTCTGAGAAACCACAGCAACTGTGGGGCACCAGTGAATAGAAACCAGTTACATAAACTACTATGGTACATGGCCTCATGAATGAACAGACTGGAAATTCTAGAAAGACCCAAATAGGTATAGGAATTAGCTATGGGATTCCCAACACTCTAGGAAGCTGAGGTAGGAGGATCATAGGTTTGAATACAGCCTGGGCAATTTAGCAATTTAACAAGATCCATTATCAAAATTAAAAAATAAAAAAAGGCTGGGGATATGAAAACCATGGGGATATAGGAGAATTCTTAAAACTGGTTATATTAAAAAAAAACAACTAGTTAAATAAAAAGTAATAAATTCCACTGTGGGAAAATTTAAATGCTCTTTATTATTGTAAACCTCTCAAACAAAAACCATAAACAAAAGAGTACCTTGAGTTTCAGATCATATACAAAATACTAATTTCCTTTACACATTGAGGGGTCTCTCAAGGCAGCAAGCACAGACCAACCACGATAAACAAAGGGCAGAGCTCACAGACAGGTAACTCAGAGCAGGGGTCATGAATGTTACCAAACATGCGGTAGGACCACAGTCCCGCATGATAAGGAAAGCGACAACTCTCAGGGCTCAAGACTGGGGGCGATGTCACCGCTGATCAGTGATTCAGTAATCAACTTGGGATGGATCCAAACTGGGCCCGATGCAGTGTAGGGTGGGGGGGGGGGATAGGGAATAATTTCTAAGATGGAGATGTATTACTTCCTGTGTAAAAAATAAAGTAACTCAATATTGTAACTCACGTATGAAGCACACATTGTGTAAAAAGCGCGTAATACTGGAAGCTGATACGGGGCTGGCTGGGCATCAATCGGGAGGTGTGCTGAGACAGCCAGGACGGGGAGGGAAGGGCTGGAAAAAATGGAGCTGCGGCCTGTACATGTACAACCCCCATGAGGAATGTGATCACTATGCACTGCACACAGGAACTAATAAAAACAAAAACAGAACAAAACAAGATAGCCAGGGTGCCTGTAATCCCAGCTACTTGGGAGACTGAGGCAGGATGGTTCCAAATTCAAGGGAGGTCTGGGAAATTTATCAAGATTCCATTCTAAAATAAAACATAAAACCCAGGCAGGAGACCAGCCTGAACTACATACTGAGACTTGGTCTCAAAAAATCAAAAATAACAAATACACAAAAGTAAACAAAAAATAAAAAGGGCTGGGGATATAGCTCAAGGCAAAAGCCCTGGGTTCAACCTCTAGTACCATAATTACAAACCGTCCCCCCAAAACAAAGAACACCAACCAAAAACCATCCTAAGACTCACAACATAAGGTTGGGGTCAGTGATGGGCCCCACAGACAACAGGGTTCCCGCAAGGTTATTAACAGGCTGCAAAGTCCCTACCACTAGCAAGGCAGGGTGGCTCTAACACTGCAGCAGTCTGCATTACTCATGCCAGTGGTAACACGGGGATAAACACCCCCCCACCCCGCACTGCGAGCCACAAAGAAGCACAACACACACATAAAGTACATGTTCTCGGTAATGATGATGACCGTTACTGGTTTCTGTATTTATTACACTATACTTTTATTTTTTACACTATACATTTTAATGTTAGTTTTAAAGCATACTACTATTTATTTTAAAAAGTGGAGGCTGAAACATAGCTCAGTGATACAGCACTTACTTGCCTGGCGTGCCTGAAGTCCTGGGTTTGATCCCTAGCATTGCAAAAATAAATAAAAGGTTTACTGTAAAGTAGGGTGTTATAGCCGACTGTGGTGGGGCTTGCCTGTAATTCCAGCATTCTGGGGGCTCAGGCAGGAAGATCAAAAATTCAAGCCCAGCCTGGGCAACTTAGTGACACTTTCTTAAAATAAAAAAAAAAGGACTGGGAGGGGCCAGGGATTTAGCTCGTGCCTGCCTTCCAAGTGCAAGGTCCTGAGTTTGATCCCCATTACCGCAAAAACCAAACCAAAACAAAAACCCAAAAAAAGGACTGGGGCATGTAGCTCAGTGTGAAGGCCCTGGGTTCAATCCCTGGTACTGCAAAAACAGGAGGTTGCATTACATGGCAGCAGCCTCATAGATCCCATGCCTGTGTATCTTAGCTGTGTTGTTTTTTCCTGTTGTGCCTGATTCACTCTTGTGTTTTGTTCATGGTCCTAGCCATGAACAAATTAAATGTAAATTATAATACACATACAAATATATACACTAAATAGCCTAAACGTGTAGCAGGCACCACGTATACTCTGATGTTTCCACAATGGGAAAACTGGCTAATGTCACATTTCTCAGAATGTGTCCTCATTAAGTGAGCAATGGCTATATGCATATTGATATATACTGGAAAAATAGTATTCATTATTATGTATAGTTTGCTACGTAGCAATTTATTGTGAGCAATTTTACTCCTTAAATGTACACATTTGTGAACAAATTTACTTTGGATTACTCTTTTTTTTCAGTACTGGGGATCAAACTTGGGTCCTTGCGCTTGTGTAACAGTCGACGAAACCACTGAGCTAAATCCCCGGCCCTTGGATTACTTTTTTTGAGACAGGGTCTTGCTATGTTGCTCAAGCTGCCCTCGAACTCACAGCAATTCTCCTGCCTCAGCCTCCAGAGTGCTGGGACTACAGGCGTGCACCACCATGCCTGCCTGGACTCCCTCTTGAAGAGCTGGGACTGTAACAGGCTATAGATCACTTTAAAATGATTTCACCATCTCTCCCCGAAACCACCTGCCCTGACCCACAACTAGCCTGAGTTCAAACGCAGGGGTTCACTCTCAAGAGTTTCCTACAGTGTGAGAGAGAGACCACAGCAGAGGCAGTGTGAGTGGTTTCAGCATCATGAGTTGTAAATAAAACCACACCCTTTCCTCTCATCATCCCCCTTCTAAGGACTGCTGGTTAAAATGACAAATTATTCATACTAGCCAAAGCTATTTGGCCCAGGCTGGCCTTGAACTCGCAGAGACCCTCCTGCCTTAGCCTCTCAAATGCTGAGATTACATACAGGTGTATGCCACCATGCCAGGCTGAATACTGTTACCCAATGGAGCAACAGAGTTGCAAATCCAGCCACGGCTCTCGCCATAATCACACATCATACACTCACTCCCTAGAACAGGACCCCTTCTGTTGCACTATCTGTATGACCCTAACACATACGGTTTGGTGCCACAATGTAAATTCATGTTGTAAATCAGTGATGGTGAACCTTTTAGAGAAGAGTGGCAGAACTGCAACCCAAAACCCACTTATTTATTGCAAACTGCCAACACTGCAATTAAACCTGAATACTGAGATTTTAGTTTAGAAAAAACAACTCATACATTAACACCTTTTGTCTTAAAAGAACAATAACACACATGCCACCTGTTGGCCACCACTGCTTTAAAGCAAGCAGTACAGTCTCTGCTGATGAGGAAGCCAACAGAAAGGCGCTCCTCTGCAGCTCTTCCCCGCTGCCCACAGCACTACACTAACAGCTGGGTGCCTGCCAGCCTCAGGGTCCACAGCTGTCTGTGGCGCCTCAGCCATGTGGATGCTGACCTCCCTCCACCTGTACAGAAGGCAGTTCGAGGTGCAGTGAGGTCCTCCTCTTTCCTGACAGGCTGGGACTCCAGCCCACACTCAATACCTGAGAAGCACTGGTCCCCATGGAGGTGAATTTCTAACACTACGTGGAAGTGACTTTCCAATCTATAGCCACACCCTTACTTTCCAGGAGCTTTAGGAAGAGTCCAAACAATGGCACAAGAGCAAACCTGAATCCTGCTGCCATCATATCCCACTATAGGCGCAAAGGGTGCACTTCTTCTCCAGGTCATACTAGGCATATACCTGCTGTTCCACCACAACTATTACTAGCAGCCCCTGGATGCTAAGTGTGTCTTGGTTCAGACAAAAACCTACCCAGTCACTTTCATTCTAAACACAGACACAAACCCAAAGAATCCCAAATGTGTCCATACCCAGAAGATCCTCTCTGCCAGCCTAGAGTAGCCGTGTCTCTCCGGCACAGAGGCTGCTACTTATTTTGATGAGTCCTGACCCATATTCTGTCATGGGACAGGTACCCAGGGTGGCTCTGCTTGCAGACCTCTGCCAGTGTGCGAGGTTCTGAGGCACATCAATGACCACTGGGGTGCAGCGCACAGAACCTGGGAGCATGGGCATTTGCAGCGCCGTGTGCGCACTCGCAGACTACATGTTTGGTTTATTTTCTTTCCAGCTTCCAGAATGGAAACCGCAGGGTTTCTCCAGTGCTAACACCACTCAGTATAGCTATTTCTTGCTTCACAAAGGGGCCACAGTTTCCTTCTCCGTTCACTTCAAAACAAAGAGAGGGAATTCATTCCCAACCCACAGAATGTGTCATATTGCTCTATAGGTCTACTTCACTTCCCCAGGCTCCAGAAAAAGCCTCCTTTCAGTGCGGCTGACCAGATTAGAGCACCCACCTCCCACTTGCCTGGCCCTTTGTGGTTATAAGCAGGAGGGAGGAGGAGTTAGGAACCAGACACCATCCTCTGCGCACTCCCCACCTACCCTCCAGTGAACAGGGATTCAGTCTAACAGAATGGTTTCTAGTCAAAGTGGGGCCAGCTACCATGGAAACGAGGCAGCTAAGCTGTCAAAGGGCTTTTTCATTCCCAGCAGTACTCATTTCTTTCCCCCTCGCTTCCAGTCAGTTGCCCTGGTGAACCATTCCACATATCACCATCACGATGATTAACCTATGAGTATCCTTTTTTTGGGTGATAATTTAACTTTTGGCAATTACCCAAATCTAGCAAATCAAATCAAAACCCACATTTTGTGGCCCAAGTCCTCCTAAGATGAGATCGGCTCTTTCTGTCCTTTACCTTTCTCATGTTGGTCCCGAGAAGATTCATTTTTGCTCTTAAAGTAGGAGAATATATTTTACTGAAGGAGAAAAAGCAATAATATGATTCTCTAATATAGAATTGATATTCAGAAAATAGAAAATCACTACTCTATAGTAAGTGTCAATCCCCAGAATTAAGAAAACTTAAAACTTTGTTAAAGCAGGGAAATGAGTTCCCTGGAAGGCCACCACACACGTCTCAGGAGGACAAAGCCGCTTCGCATCAGCATACCGAGACACACACAGCTCAAGTCTGGGCTGGGCCAGCCGCTGCACCACACCATGGAGACCCTGTGGTCCCGAGGTCACTTACTTGCCCAGCTGTGTCTACAAGCTGAAGATGATATTCTTGTCCATTTACTGTGATCAACTTTGTGAAAGCTAGAGGGAAAAAGGGGATTAAATATTAGTTTAAATAAATTAACTCTAGATCATTCAAGTTTGAACAATGACAATGGACCAAGCACAGAGTCCCTATGATCTCATAAAAAATTCCCAAGAAACAAAAAAGAACAAGTATCTTGAGTTGTACAGATTCTTCCCTATTTCCATTATCTAACTAAGAATCACTGTGGTCTGGCTTGGGTAAACCTTGACTCTTTCAGAAAAACTAGGCAACAATTCATATCCAATAACAATAATCTTCTCTGTGGAGAGTTCCCTCCTTTTATGAGGAAGCGAAATGTACTGCATAAAGTGTGAGGTCTAGGAGGAACCAAAACCACAAAAGTCTTCCATTAATTTATAGCAGTCCAGTGTCAAGAGCACAAGGAGCTAATATTAATTCAAGTATTAACTTTCAGTTCATAAGAAATTAACAATTTTATTGGTAGATAAAACAGCAATGGAACAGATGTTCTGCACTGAAGCTACCACCTCACTTAGCTTAAGGATCCAATTTATCACAACTTCTTTTTCTACCAAGGGGGAAGAAATCAAATTGGAAGGGAGGAGATAATTTAGAATTTAAGGAGTCAGGCTTCAAACACATGAAGGCAAGAGCAAAGAACTATTAACAGTAACAGAATATTTAAAAAAAGAACCATCTGGAACCCTCTGCGGAAGTGGAACAGATTTCCTCTGTGCTTAGCCCAGCCAACCTCCTGACTATCCCGCACCATCAGAGCCCAGCAATAGGATCAATGCCTTAGACAGCCGAGAGAGATCACACTCTGTTGCATACCACAAGGCAAAGCAAGAGTCAGGTGGAAATTATTCAACAATGTGACAAGGAGGAAAACAGGAGAGCCTCACTGGGTCACAGGAGCTCCACAGGGAGGAAGGTAGCTGTAAGAGTTATACTATCGTCTCCTCTTCCAGTGCAAGCAGGGCCAGTCAGGTACACTGAGATCACAGGCCAGCCACCACACTGCACATCATTTCGAACCCTTCTGGAAATGATGACTTTAAAGAAAGGGGTAAATCAGAGGGAAATTCAATCAGATTGGTCCAAGCCTGCAATCCCAGCTGCTCCAGAGGCTGAGGCAGGAGCACTGCAAGTTTGAGACCAGCCTGAGCAATTTAGTGAGAGCCTGTCCCTCCAAAAATAAAAAGGGCGGAGGATCCAGGTCAGTGGTAGAGTGCCTGCAAAAACACCACCACTCCAAAGCAGATTACCTCAAGATGGGGGGATTCCCACTGTGACCTATTTTGCTGATTTTTTTTTGTTACCAGGGATCGAACTCGGGTCCCTGCGCTTGCACAGCTGTTTTGCTGATTTTAAGAAAGCAATCTAAGGTACTTTTCACACTGTAACCTCTCTGACTGGGATCATCTGGCGTGTGGAAGCTTTCAATCACTGTCACTGGCAGTCAAGACACAGCTGTGACGCTGGGGATTTAGCTCAGTGGTTCTGCCACCTGCCTCAAAAGCGCAAGGACCTGAGTTCGATCCCTGGTACCAAAAAAAAAAAAAAAAAAGACACAGCTGTGAGAAACCCTTTCTGGAGGATCAAGAAGTGCATTTCAGATTTGATGAAAATTATGTAATAAACACCAGTGGCCAATGAAAGCAGTGGCTTTCAATCAAAACTAAGTACTGGTGGTCATAAAGTACAATGTAATTACTGTGACAAGATTATTGGAACAAACATCACATATTCATTCAACTACTTCCTGAATGCCACTGCTATTACTGCCACCCCAGCAAAGGAAGGCAGACACATACATATGCACCCACCTGCCACAGCTGGCATACTATCTGGCAAAAGACCATCAGGCAGAAGTTCTGCGGCAAGTGAACATACCATGCAAGTCAAGACAGCTGGAGCTGAGAGAGACAGCAGGCAGGTGACCCGCTGGAGAGCACGGCCTGGGACGTTTATTTGGATTGAGGTAACACACTCAGAGTTTTGAGGAGGGAGGAATGAGATCTGATGCACACCCTTGAATGATCATTCTGGTGACTCTGAATAACAAGCAAAAAGAACATGGAGAAACGAGGTGGGAACCCCAATACAGTGACCAATGCTACCAGGAAACAGACTACACCAGTGGTGCCCAGCCTATGGCATGCATGCCGCAGCGGGATGTTTGTTATCATTAAGCTCTAAAAGGTTCATCATCACTGGACTAGACCTATAGAAGGTGGTGGCCCATGCCAGGGGCAGAGATTCTGGATGTGTGGGGAGGCAGAGCCACAAGGATTGTCTGACTGGTGGGAAGTGAGGTGTCAGAGAATGGAGAATTGGGATGACACCAAAGTTTTTGGCTTGAGCAACAGATGAACAGAGCTACCATTTATAATGCAGGAAAGAAGGGGGAGGAATACTAGGGCTGCAAGAGGAAGGGATCTAAGAATGAAGTTTCTTAAATTTGTGATGCCCATTAAGAATCCAAGCGGAAAGGTGGGCAGTTAGAGAAAAAAGCCCAGAGATCAGCAGAAAGCTTGGGGCTGGGGTACACGCTTGAGAGTCCACAGCAAAATGCAGTAAGGAGAAGATCACTGGAAAGCAGGAAAGACCCGAGTAAGAGGACAGGAGATATAATGTGCATAACAAAAGAAAATATTAATAAACAGTTGAGTAGATCCTTGCACATAAAAAGATGTACATTTCTAACATAGAGCAGTAAAATCAAACTGAAGCCCTTTCCCATTGTGTCACGGGAAACTGTCGTATTCTAGTACTACAGATGAGGGAGAAGTATCCCTAAGAGACAGGACAGACTAGAAGTACACTCTACTCGGGCCTCTAATTTCAACCTTGTGCAGATATGGAAAGCTGGTTTTTTTCCTAACATCACCTTCCCCAAGCATTCTCACCCCTCCTTTTTCAATCAGTAGGGAGACTGGTCCATTCTATCCACAAACCTTATAATTCCCTAAGGAATCTAACAGCAATTCAATAGTAAAGGCTAGTAAACAAGCTAATAAGCCTTCTAGAATCTGGTGTTCACAAAGTAGGATCTGTTAACTAAAGTATGCTGGACTCCTAATTCATAGCTTACTGAGAAGTCCACTAGGAGGCAAGCTCGATAATGCAAAACTCCTACTGAGCACCCCACTTTGCTGTGAGGAGCCTTAGCATTCATCAGTCGTGGTGCCCTGAGGTGGCAGAGGTGGTAAACTGCAGCTATTCCTGCTTTTAAGTCACAAACCCACCCCAGTTTAATTTTGATATACTAACTTAGTTTCTAATGAGCAGTTAGATTAACACAACAATAGATGATAAAATACATCCGAATAAGCACTATTCTGGTCTACAAGTGTCCCAAAATTAGATAATATAAGCTTTACTAATGTTATTCTCCTATATCCCTAAATTAAAGATGACAGAATCCCAAATTTTTTGCTTTTAGAATGAGACTCTATGGAAATGTGCTGCAACTGAATGTTTGCTATAAACAGCCTTTGCTATGCTATAAAGGAAAAGTACAAAATTACTACTGGAATATTTCTAGATCTAGAGTATTGCATTTTTAAAAAAATGATAAAACTATACATATACACATTTGCGTTACTAACAAATTCACAGTAACTTTTTCCCCTTTTTTTGGGTACTGGAGATCGAACTCGGGACCTTGCGCTTGGGAGGCAGGCGCCGGAACCACTGAGCTAAATCCTCGGCCTCCCTTTTTAAAAAAAAAATTCAGTGTTATTGCTAAACAATGTTGTTCTACCAAAGAGAGGGTGTAAGAGCGGAATAAAAGCTTTTGCCCTATGTTGAGACTATCAGAAGTCTGGTAAACAGAACTTGATATCTGAATATGCCTCCTAAACGCCTAAGGGATATATGCAATTTGATATCCATTTCTGCCCTTGACTAAAGACTTAAATAAACAAATACTCTGAAATCATCTTTGAGATGGAAAAAGTTTTCAGGGTTGACTACTAAAATAGAAAAAAAAAGTAAAACACAAGGAGCTGGGCATGGTGGTACACACCTGTAATCCCAGCAGTCTGGGAGGCTGAAGTAGGAGGACTGCAAATTGGAGCCCAGCCTGGGCAAATTAATGAATAAGCAAGTTTCTGTCTCAAAATAAAAAGTTTAAAAAGAAAAGGCTTGGGTGTAGCTCAGTGCAGAGACCCCAAGAGTTCAATCCCTTGTACCACAGCAAACCCCACAGACTATTAAAGATGAAGTTCACAGCCTTAAGTAGCCAGGCAAGCAGGGCACAGTGGCATGTGGCTATACCAGTGGTGGTGATCCTATAGCATGTGTGGGGCAGTGGGCTGTTTGTTATCAGTGAAAGCTCTAAAAGGTTTGCCATCACTGACAGTCCCAGCTACACAGGAGGCTCCCTTGAGCCTAGGAATTCAAGATCAGCCTGGACAATGTAGTAACACCTCATCTTAAAAACAACAACAATAACAACAACAAAAAAAAGTCAAACTTTCTTTTGACCCTTTACTTATCTATGAAGAACACATATTTATAGGGCCGGGGGTTTAGCTCAGTGGTTCCAGTGCCTGCCTCTCAAGTGCAAGGTCCCGAGTTCAATCCCTGGTACCAAAAAAAAAAAAAAAAGAACACATATTTATATATAACACCACGACTTTCTTTCCAACTCAATTTTAAATGGCACAGGATACACAGCCACTCAGAGCAGAAAACCACCTTTCACTGCTCTATGACTAAAGCTCCCAAATGAGCCGTATCTTTTTAAGGCCATCAAGGCCCAATGTGCTATCTTTAGCAAATTCTAAGGCCAAGATAATAGTTTTCTGAATCCAGGGGACACTGACTTGGTTAACCTGCTCCTCCCACTTGCTTACTATCCTGTAAGTGACCAGCTGAACAAATCAGCACAGGATGCAATCAGGACTCCTCCCTGAAGACATCACCAGAGGTTGCTTTCAAACACAGGTTGGTCTTCCCAGAGTTAGCTTAGCAACCAACAGGTTTCCTTCTCTGTCACCTGCATAATAGGACACAAAGGACTGGGGCAGGGTAGAGTGAGGTAGTGGGGTTTGAACCCAAGGCCTTCACACTGAGCTAATCCCAGCCTTATTTTTTAGCTTTTTGAGACAGAGTCTTGCTAAGTCAGTACCCTGCCCAGGCTGGGGCTGAACTCCTGCCTCAGCCTTCCAGAATGCTGGGTTTATACAAAGGACAGTATTCCTTTGGTTTTTTTTGGTTTTTTTGAGGCGGGTCTCACCATGTAGTTTTTTTGCTTTTTTTTTGGTACCGGGGATCGAACTTGGGACCTTGCGCTTGCAAGGCAGGCACCAGAACCACTGAGCTAAATCCCCAGCCCCAAAGGACAGTATTGAGCTAGCAGTGGGCAAACTTTTCCTGTAAAGGACCAGTAAATATTTCAGGCTCTTCAGGCCCCATGATCTCTACTGTAATTAGTCAACAGGGGTCAGGGATTTAGCTCAGTAGTTCCACCTCCTGCCTCACTCAAAAGCACAAGGTCTTCAGTCTCGATCCCCGGTACCAAAAAAACCCCAACTAGTCAACAACTCTGCATTAAAGAACAAAAGGACCCCCAGATAATATGTAAAGGAACAAGGAGACTATATTCCAATAAAACTTTATTGATGCTGAAACTTCAACTTCATATAATTTTCACATGTCACATACATCATTCTTTGAACTTTTAAGCCAGCCTTCCTGGCCTGCAGGCGGGGATCTGCCAAAGCTGCTGCACCAGCAAAGCACTTTGGTATTTCTCCTGCAAGCCTCAGGCAGGTAAGGTCTGTGAACTTAGTTTCAAGATTACCAATCTAGCCATTAAGTCTGCTTCCTCTCTGACTCGATACATTCCATGTTTAAATCTGTGTGCTCCTAGTGACAAGCCCTAGGCAAGCTCTGGTTTAAGAATCTGAGAAGACTGATCCCACAGCTCCCTGAGGCTCCAACATAGCCCCAAACAGGACCAGCTTCACCTTTCAAAAAGCCACCTGATTCTCCTCAGTGGTCCCTAAGAGTCCTTTAGGGAGATTCTGAAACTATGAACCCAAATTGAAAAAAGTAAACGTTGTGGTCATTTCTGCTCATTCATGCCTTTTTCTGCACATGGCTGGTGTGACAGTCAACCTTGATTGGCTTACGAATTGCCCAGGGGATTAGCATATATATGGGTAGGTCATGGAGGTATGGGCCTTGGGGGGCGGTCTATGTATGGTTCCTGGGCCTTCCTCTCTGGCACTGCTACACAGACGCTTCCTGGCTGCCATGAATTAAGCAGCTTTGCTCCACTATTCTCTTCTGCCATGATATTCCTGCCTTGGAGCAGCTGGCCATTGACTGAATCCCCTGAAACTGAGCCACATTCAACCTCTGCTCTGTAAATTGGGGGGATCGGGCACTGTGTTCAGCAACAGGAAAGCTAATGAACACAGTCTGAAACCCAAGAGGGTTGTTTCTCTGCAGCCTCTTTTACGTGTTTAGGACGGGGCATGGTGGTGGTGGGGTCTTGCAAGAGTAAGGTACAAGGGTCTGGAGGGTTTTCATTCTTTCTTTTAAAGCCTGCAATCTCTAAAAAGAGCTACTGCTAAGAGGACAGAAAAGAAAAAGAAGACTATGCTCTCTATTCCTGAAACAGATTCTGGATATGAAGGTTCTAGTTTCCTATCAACTTGAGTAGAAATCTCCAGATGGCAGGGGATCTGGACATTAAATGAAATATTATTCAGTGCAAAATGTTACCCACTGTAAGTTTTCTTTGATCCCAGTTGGAGAAATAAAGATTGAACCTAATGCCTCCTATAATCAAAGCCTCCAAGAATACACAATGGCCATTTTGTGTGCGAGAGGAGCCCCATCAGTGTATAAGTACTTGAAAACAATACTCACTGTTTTCTATGGTTGGATCGTAGGAGTCAACAAATTGGCCTTCAACAAACTGAATCGTCAATGAGGATTTCCCTATAAAAGAGAACAGTTCAGTATGAGTTAGCCTATGAAACCATTAATTCTGCTTTACAAAAAGCCACTCTTAACAGATGAAGAAGGTACCTGGCTCAGAAAACATGGTTTTGATTATCATTTGAGCAATTTCAAGAAGCAAAACATATTTTGTTTGTTTGCCCTATTTGAGAACACTTAAGCAATTAAGCTATTAAGAATTAAGTATTTCTGTGACCTTAACAAGTATTACTGACCCAAGCATGAGATATTCTGTGAAAGGCAAACAATTCTGTGTGCTCTTTCACTAGTTTTTAAGTCACCTGTAAATATGTAACATAAAATTGTTATTTTTCTTGTAGTGCTGGGGATCTAACCTAGAGCCTCACATAAGCTCTCTCCCCAAAGAGCTACACCCCAGAGCAACACAAGTCTTTTATCTAAAAACTCCTTTCGATAGAAATCCTGTCCCAATTAGTATCAAAGGCTGACAGTATTTACTGCTTCTCTTTTTTTTTTGGCCAACAGTATTTAGACAATGAAGAAATATTTTGGATTTCATAGAATCACCAGTAACAACCAAGCCTGTATGCTAACACATCAAGAACTAGAATGTTAACTTCTCACTCCTCTAATAGTTCTCTACAATTTCTACTGGAAGACTTTAGAACCAGGTGCATACGTTGTAAAGAAAGGGCATGAGGACAAGGCCCAGGGTATTTTACTGCCAGAAAGGGGGAAGGAGTTCCTTCCTCAGGGTGCCGTCACATCCTCAGAACATTACCAAACACACACTCCCTGTGCACAGCACACCTAAGATCATCTCCAAAGTCCTATAACACCAGCCCTACACTGCTGGGGCTTCACTGCACCTCCCCTTACCCTAACCATGAAGAGGTGCAGCTGCTTGCACACAGGACACCTTGACACACAAAGATTAAGTTAATTCATTGAAACGTTAGACTGAAAGCAGAATCTGGTGGGAGACAACTAGGAAATCCACAAGTGAGTAAACCCATTTCCTCCTCAGCAGAGCTCAATGGTTAGTGAAATCAGACTGAATTCCCAACTCTGGATGCAGCTCACAGGAACCCCACCATCTGCTACTCCCCACACCGGCCCAGGCTCCACACAGCCCTTCTGCTTTGCCAAGTTCCTGCTGCCTTAGCCTCCCCCCAAGTTCTCTGAGTGTATGACTCATTTCTGTCATTGTGGTCTGGGGTCAAATCACAGTTCCATAGAACAGCATATCTACGGTGGGACCTGCTTCCTAACAGTCACTCTCTTACAGTTACTCTATTATATTTCTTCTTACTACTTTTTTTTGGGGGGACTGGGGATCGAACTCAGGGACCTTGAGCTTGCTAGGCAGGCAGCAGAAGCACTGAGCTAAATCCCTGGCGATGACACAGTACTGTCTGAAGCAAAAGACATAATCAGCAATAGTCAAGAGTTATAAAGAAAAGGGGCAAAAGGGGATTAAAAAGATTTCTGTAACTTTTGGAAGTAGAACTGGTTTAAAAATAGCAAAAGAAAAGGGTCAAGTATGAGACATGCGGTAGCTCCTGGTGACAAGAGGGGGAAACTAGCAGAAACTCTAAAGGGGACTTTTGCTGCACTGTCCCTGTGGTCACCCCTAGGACTCACCCACCTTACTTACCTGTGGGGGTGGAGGAGAGGAGAACACCTCAAGGGCTGCCTGTGAAATGCAGGAAGCCATATTCAACCAAAAAGAAAGTGAAACATCTTAAACAATACAGTATAAGAGAGGCTAGGCATTGTGGTGCACGCCTGTAGTCCCAGCACTGGGGAGGCTGAGGCAGGAGGTTTGCTGCCAAGTTCAAGGCCAGTCTGGGCTACAAAGTAAGACTCTGTCTCAAAACAAAACAAAACAAAACATGCTATAAGAGAAAGTGCAAAAACAGCAATAAACAAGTGGACCATTTTAAAAAGTATAACTAGCTATACATTCAAGATTCCCTATTTGTATCAAAGAAATAAATTATTTGGCAAGCTAAATCAACATTGAACTTGAAAACATAAGTAGCCATTCTGGCAAAAGCAAACAATACAGCCTAATCAAATCCCCAAGAAGGATGTCAGTCAACTATTGTCCCCAGGAATAGTAAATTGGGACACCAAAATTTAAAACTTCATTCTCCAGGGCATAAACTCAGTTTCTCAATTAGACTGGCTGCCGGGAGAAAGGTATTACTCATTAGCAGAAGTGGGACTGAACTAAAACCAAGTTTCCCTTGGCTCTCTCCTAAGAGCAAATCATTAATTACTGAAATTAAGAAGGGACAGGAAGGCTGTACTCAATGACCCGATGAGGCAGTTTTCTGCTATGTTCACTAAAAGTGGGATTACTGGACAGCTGGCACTGAAATTTTTACAAGCCACCGTGGAATGAGGATCTGCATAAACAAACTCCACCATCCTCTTTCAGGGCCCTGTCTTTGGGGTCGTCTCTGCGCAAGTGGTGCAAACAGTCTTTCCGCATCTACTATGAGCATTGCTGACCTGCAGCAAATCATGTCCTTTACAGTGATCACCTGTTACAGTGCCCTCAGAATTTCATACATTTACTTTGGCTTCGGTCTCTAGCAAACTGACTCTGCAACACTAGCTATTTCTGAGGATGATTCATTCAGCAACAACTGCGCTCTCAAAGGCTTCAAGTCTGTACAACCTGAGGAGAATCTCAATCTCCAGATCAACTCTCGAAAAATGTTATATGAAACAACCCAAGAGTGACCAGAAATAAACAGAAAAGCAGCACCTGCCCAGGGTTGTGCACAATGCATAGAAATAGAAAAAGCACTCATTTGATGCGCTGCTCATAAAAGATGGGAAAAGAAGACATCTCAACTCCCATGATTAACTTCTAAATACTCTTCCTCCAAAACAAAAATTTGAACTCCAACTTTAAAAACCACACAAATTACTTAAAAAACTCTTATAAACTTTTACCAGGTAAAAATAGCATTATCGTGGTTTTTGCAATGATAAAATGGCCTGACCAGGGTTTTTCCATCTGTGTTTACACTATGGAAGATGAAGGCCTCATGCACATTAAACACAAGGTCTACCGCTGAGCTGCCCTCACCTAGCTCCACCCCCAAACTCTTTAATGCTGCTTGAAAGGACTCTGCTGTCCACAGCCCAAGCGACCTAATGACAGCCTCAAAGCTCCGAGGTCTTGCCCTAGCAATCTTCATCCCAGATACTCTGGCAACCCATTCCTGAATGCACCAGGAACACACTGCTGCTGTGCTCCCACCTGGGTGCCTCCCACTCAACTAGCAGGCCCGGGTCACCCTCGGCACCATACCCAGACTGGCTCTGAAGCAATGTTTTCAAACCAGGGTCTGTGAGCCACTGGGTCATGAGATCAACTTACTAAGCCATGACCCACAGGTTTTTTTGGTTTTTTGGTAGTGGGCATTGAACTCAGGACCTTGAGCTTGTGAGGCAGGCAGCGGAATCAGAGCTAAATCCCCAGGCCTCTCACACTGTTTTTTAAGAAATAGAAACACCAACCTGGACTGCAAATAAAGGTGTCATGAATCCTCTTTCTCAGTTACACACCCATCTATGGCTGAGTAGCAATGTAAAATGTATTTCTTAGGAAGGGCTGCAGTCAAAAGGTTAGAGATCCACTACTGCAAACCGTGGCCCTCAATCTCTAGTCTCCACAGGTTTCACTTCCTTCTGTACTTAGGCCCCAAGATAAATCCTTTCCCACTAATTTTTAATCAGAAGCTTCCATTTCCTTTCTTTAAGCCCTCCACTAAACCTCTATGATCTTAATCTAATCAACTGCTATTGTGAGCCTGTTGCTCAACTGGAGAGGTCACAGCTTTGTGGATAGGTGATCATTAACAAGCTCTGCCATTCCTTTCCTTCTTGCCCCGTCTCTGCTGGGATCCTCTGTGGCTCCCCTTCTTCCTCCTCAAGTAGTTCTGAGTGCTTGGTGTGTGCCCAGTAGCCTAGCACCCAGGTACTTGCTGTAAATGCAAAGTATAAAGTCCATCCAGGTCTCCTGAGTGAGAAGCTCTAGAGGGTGGCATTTTGCCACACAGTAAAATTTAAGGTTTCACTGCAACAAAAAAATCCAACTATTAGCACCTACCTCCTCAGCATCTGGGGTGTTCCCTAATATTCCAGCTCCCACCAGCAGCTCAAATGGTAAACATTTAAAGTTCACCTAACAGAAGGCAGTCTAGAGATGCAGCCATAATTAAATCAAGCCAAAAGCGCAGAGGAAGCAGGGAGACTCTCTCCAGCTCCTGGCTGCCAGTGCATTCCTCCATGCCCTCTGGGTCAGGGCCCGTGTGCATCAGATGCAGGGTATGAAGCCTGAGCCAAGAGATTCAGGCCACCAGACACGACTGCTCCTGGCTCAAAGGGAGAGGCCAGCATATCAAACTCCCACAGAAGTTCTATCACACTTTCTCTACCTATTCCCTCCCAGTCTCCTCTATTATCTCCTTCTCCTGAAATAGTTCTAGGCAGTTTCTCTACTGGTTTACTCCAGTCCATGTGGCTTGTTATAACCCTGTCTCCACATGCTTGACATGAAGATGACTGCAGCCTACAGAAATCATCTCAGCCGCTTCTGGCTACACTCCACTAACCCACATTAAACGCACACCTGTGCGTCCTCCAAGAAACTGACCACAACACTTGACAAGAAGTGTGCAGATTCTGGCTTGAGAAGACTTAAGCCAGAGGTCAGATAAACAGATAAAGCCCTGGAGACAATTAAGTAAGAGAAGCAGCTCTTTAACCTTACAAAAGAAATCAAACATCAATTAAACCTGCAGGATAGAACTGAAAGAATACAAATGTAAGGATGCCATTGAAAAACTATTGGCCAGAGGCAAAATGTGACTTCTGGGTACCCATCTCTTCAGGGCTAACCTATGACATCTCCACACACGGGTCATGTGGATGGTTCACTCTCCAATTCCTTTGCAGCTAAATGCCTTCTGTGTTCACTTAAACCTTTACTCCTAGTTTCTTCAGAGACAGAAAGACTGCGTTTGTAAAACAAGATTAGCTCCGCAACCTTTCTCCCACTTCTACCTCCTACCAGCTATATTTTTACAGTTCCTTGCTTGGTAACAATTCGTTGCACTTTAATTCCAAATTTTTAGAGCTCAGACTATGGGCTAATTCATTCATCTACTTAAATATGTTAGGCAGCTCTGACATGGGAGGCAAGCACAATTCTAGGCACTCGGATACATCACTGAACAGACAGAAACCCTTCCTAGATAAGATTACAATGGGAGAAATACACGGAAATAAGCACAATAAATGAAATACATGGGAAAAACTGGGTATCCATTTCTTGTAACCAAAAGGATACAACTTAAACAATTACCATGGTTTTAAAAACTAATGAACAAGGGCCGGGGATTTAGCTGTGGTTCTTCCTCCTGCCTTGAAAGCGCAAGGTCCCACGTTTGATCCCCAGTACCGAAACAAACAAACAAACGAACCCCGAGCGAACAAATGTTATCTAAGCACTTATGATCAGCAGCTATTTTTTTTCCAGCAGCTACTAATATCACAAAAATAATCAGACTAGCTGGGCATGGTGGTGCACACCTGTAATCCCAGCACTCGGAAGGCAGAAGCACAAGGATCGCTGTGAGTTTAAGGCCAGCCTGGACTACACAGTGAGTACAAGGCCAGCCCAAACTACAGAGACCACCCTGTTCTCCGCCCCGCAAAACCAGACTTTAAGTATGTTTGGATAAAACACTAGACAGTTTAGGGTAGGGGGGAGAAACCCAAATCTGAACAAACTGCTATATCTTAACTACCCATTTACAGAAAACACAGGAACCAAATGAACTCGTTAAGTATTATGGAAATGCAGTAGCCAAACCTAGATTCTGAGTAACACCCCAGCATTCCCAATAAATCAGAATTTCTAGAGGCAGAAACTGTGCTTTAGTATTTTTTTCCTCTCCAGTACTGGACTCCAATCTACAGTCAAGTTTGAAAGCCTGTACAGATATTCCTCGTTTAATGACCGAGTTCTGTTCCTGCGACCAGGTCGTTAATTGACTTGGTTGCTAAATGAGGAACTGTAAATTGTATACAGGATGGACAAAAGAAATGGGCAAAGGAAACTCTGACTTGATGACTTTGCTTTCATTTGCATAATCTTTACATGCAGTACTGTAATGTATAACATTTTATGTAGAACATAAAACTATAGTACTGTGCTGTACAATCAGCAAACATTACGGTATTATATAAACAAGGTGTACTGTGTAAAAAAAAAAAAAGACATTGGGGCTCTATAAACAAGAAATGTATGGAACAGTACAAAGAAAGAGACTGCATCATAAGTCTGAGCAGTGGGCTTTAAGTCCAAACAGTTGTTAAATGAGGAATATCTGTATTCCAAAGCAGTGCTTCCCAGTGTTAGAGAACAGAGTTCACTCAGGCCTGCATATCTGAGGTGAGGCATGGAGTTCATGTTTCTACCAAGCTTGCTGAGGGTGCTGATCTTTAGAGGACACTCAGAGAAGCTAAACTACAGTTTAATAAACCAGTTCCTAAGATCAGATGCACCCAACAATCACCTAGGGAGTTTCAGAAACTACTAGGGCCTGGATCTCACCCCTGGTGATTCTGGTCTAATTGGTATGGGGAGCAGGCTGGGCAAAGGGACTTTTCGAAGCTCTCTAGGTGACCCTGTATGCCACATAGTTTAGGAACCACCACCTAAAAGCCACAGCAAAGATGGCAGGAAAAGAAGAAAAGAACTGTGCTCTTGAGCTGACTGACCACACAGTCTCAGGTCTCCCTACTATGTAAGTTAATAACTTTCCTTAGTATTCACATCCTAATTGATTACTGTATTGTGTTACAGAATTGAAAAATGTGTATTTTCTCAAAGAGCATTCAAATTGTTCCTCTTGTATTTGATAAATTTGTATTTCACAGATAGGCATCTTTAGCCACTTCTCTGCTTTAAAGAACTTTACCTATCACTCTGACTCTACACCCAATGACCAAATCTAGGAGTAAAATTCTCCAAGAACCTTTAGGTCTTCGTAAAAGAAGAGGCATCAGTGTTGCCTTCCAGGAACTGATCTGAGTGATCTCCACAGGAAGATGCCAGAACTGGAAACTCCAAGGAAACACTCACTGTCCAAGCCTGGGGCCACATGTCTCAAGTGTATGGGGTCAGAATGGCACAGAACGGCACAGGGGGCAGGACATGTCACACACTCCCACCCAGGAACCAAGCACAGTCCCACTAGAGACCTGCTGGCCTGATGACAAATACAGATGGGAGGAGGACAGAGGAAGCAAGGAAAATAACCCCAAAACAAACCTGAGCCTCACATTTGCAAACTCATGAAGAACTCCATTACTGAGGAAAAACAGCCATCAAGAAACCTAGGTATCTTTTGAAAAAAGTCTTGTTCCTAGTATTTGAGGTAAAATATAGATGAGCATACATTTCAAGTAAATAATGGAGTAATTCTGACAATCTGCACAGGGCAAAAAGTATTTACCATGTGACAACCATCATACCCCATTTCTCGGAATTCATTTATTATAGGAAGCATGGTCTGATAATGGCAGTTTGTGGGCCAGTGGATGGTGGTATACAGTGAATCAAACTTAGGATACACCCTGGTTTCAGAAACATCATAATTGGTAGAAATAGGAACAGCAGGGCTGGGGATTTGGCTCAGTGGTTCTGCCGCCTGCCTCACCAGTACAAGGTCCCGAGTTCAATCCCTGGTACCAAAAAAAATAAAAATAAAAAAACCATAAAAAGTTTTGGGCCAGGGGTTTAGCTCAGTGGTTCCGGCGCCTGCCTCGAAAGCGCAAGGACCCGAGTTTGATGCCTGGTACCAAAAAAAAAAAAAAAAAGAAAGAGGAACAGTAGGTAAAGGTTTAGGATGTTAACTCAAGATGATGTATGCATCCAGGCTGGGTCCCTGAAGTTAAGCTCTCTATCTCAAAGTATGAAGCCAGCCTGGACTACATAGTGAGACCCTGTCTCAAAAAAGTGGCCATACAGTGCCGTTGAGGACACAGGGCAACTGATACCCTCACCCACTGCTGGTGGGAGTGCAGAATGCGCAGCCACCTTGCTCATTCATTGTGGGTGAAAGTGTAAAATGATACAAATGTTTTGGGAAGCAGCTTTATAGTTTCTCACAAAGCATACAGTTGACATGTATGTGATCCAGCAATCTCAATGCTAGGGATTTACCAAGAAGAAATGACTATCCACAAAGACATATATAAATGTTCCTGCCAACAGTGATTAAATAGCAAAAACTGCCCCAAAATCCACAGCTGGATAAACAAATGGGCAGAAAAGACTACAGATTCATCTGGATTGGAATCTAAATACACCATCACTGTTAAAAGAGCTGGAAGAACACTGAAATGCAAAAAAAGCTTCTCTATTGCTCACAATGCTAGTTGCATGTTTAACAATTACATGCACTAGGGCCTGGGATGTAGCTCAGCGGCATCACTCCTGCCTGGCAAGCAGAAGGTCCTGAGTTAGATTCCCAGCACAAAACAAAACAAAACTACAATTATATGCACTCACATCAGCAAAGGAAAGTGTAGCTCTGTCCATGGTAAGGCTGGTGGTTGCTGCCTTTTGAGAGGAAGAGGTGATGTGTACATACATCAGGGTCACTAAAGGTGCATAATAAAGAAATACCCCTCCCTCCGCATCCTACTCTTGTTTTTTTGACAGGGTATCACTGTGTAGTTCAGGGTGACCTTGAACTCACTAGCTGGCCAAGGCTGGCCTCAAACTCACACAACCCTCCTGCCTCAGCCTCCCAAGTGCTGGGGTCACAGGCATATACTGCCATGCCTGACTTACATCCTACTCTCTTTTTTTTTTGGTACCAGGGATCGAACTCAGGACCTTGCACTTGTGAGGCAGGCAGCGGAACCACTGAGCTAAATCCCCAGCCCTCTCATCCTACTCCTAACAGAGGGTACATACAAAGCTCCTGTGTGTTTTGGCAAAGTGCCACTCTATTCCAACATGAACACTCATCTCCATAGAGCCCTAGAGGCAGACCAGGGCATACAAACTTCCATTGTTTAACAGAATCTTCAAGTGAGATGCTGTGTTAAGACTTTACAAAATATTTTCACATCAATCATCTCACTTGTTCCTATGAATTAAGCAGGGTTGACATCATCTTGTTCTTTCTCACACCCATTCCCCAATTTTAAAAGTAGATGGTGGAGGGGCTGGGGATTTAGCTCAGTGGTGCCACTGCCTGCCTTGCAAGCACAAGGTCCTGAGTTCGATCCCCGATACCACACACACAAAAAAGATGAGGGAAAAATAGATGGTGGATGGGGGGAGGGATTTAGCTCAGTGGTGCTGCCACTTGCCTCACAAATGCAAGGTCCCAAGTTTAATCCCTGGTACCAAAAAAAAAAAAAAAACAACTGAATCAAGAAGATATAGAAATTATAAATAAACCCATATCAGCCAATGAAATTGAATATGTAATTTATAATCTACC